>OY756437.1:26644300-26769300 GCA_963576905.1 Mystacides longicornis
AGTCGTTACGCCCGACCGGGGCGTCCTCAGTGGAGTATACAAGATAACAAGCGTGATGGTCCGTGATATTCGTTCGACAGACCACGGAGTGAACTCTGGATGTGTCTTGAACATTTACAAAAACATGATCGAGGCAAGACGGCCTACAATTTGACACCTCTCTAGTATATGAGTTGATGCATGACTTGAAACCGAGTGAAGCAAGCATATTAAGAGCGTGTCAGCTCTGACTTCAAAGTCAATTTCGGGCGGGGCATAAAAATTAGGGCGGACTCTCTCCACTACTTAATTCTCACAATATTTGTACGTATGTAAGTGTAGAGTTAGGGGTCGGAAACCAGTGGAATGCGTCGAAATATTTAAAACCTCAATGTTCTTTTGACTGCAATGTGTTTGGAATTTTTGAACAACGGTGGATGATAGTGATGATAACGATAATGCCGATAATGATGATAAACATGTATTTGGTTAAAGCGACATTATTAATTTTACGTTACATTCAGGTATACATTGCTTTTACCAGATTTTTTTAAACATGAGTTCTCACCATTAATTAATTTCTTCTAACACTCACATACTATTCATTCTAATTGCCACCATTTCAGATTATATGATTATAAAATGGGAACGGGAAAAATACACTTTTTTAATTTTTGATTTTAATGGCATATTAAAAAAATGTAATTACAAAATTCATACAAATATAAATGCTATATCTTATGTATATATTGCATGTGTGCAGATTCATTGCCGTCGAACCCCTCCTTTAAAACTGGACGGTCAAGATTATATGTCATGGTATCAAAAGGATGTGAAGATAACCACATCATATTAAAAACTCGCCTTCCAGATATTTTTGTCCCTTCAGTCGTTGGTTCTAATCTGGAAGTTTCGCATGCTAAGATATTCTTTGAATCTAAATCCTTGTTGTGACTCGGTTGGTCTTGAGATGTATCGATTAATTTTGCAGTAACTCTGGACTTAGGAGTAGCTGCATTCATTTGGTCCGGGACAGCGTTCCGTGACCTGAAAATTGACGAGATTTTGAAGATATATCTGTAATCTTTGAAAGGTATACATAATATTGCAACTTTTTTTTATTGGGCCAATACTATAAAAGAGATACTAAAATATCTGTAAGTATGTCGCTGGTAAACTAACGGATGGTCGTTCCTAAGTAAATTGTTCCGATAATGGTATTATAAAACATTTTTAACAATCCGAAAATAGTGTGGAAAATTCACTCAAAACAACGTTGGGTTGTCTCGCTCTTAGTGATAAGAAGAAAGTGAGTCAACAATATCTAAAATGAACTATCAAAATATTACAATTCTGACATATCTGGTCATTCGACCATCGGTAAGTTACGAGCTCCTATTTACTCCACGGGACATGGTAGCCGGAAACTGCCGAACCATTCCGAAGTGTAACGAGGACGACTGTATGATTGTATTAGTGTCAATTATAATGTTGATGCTATTTGTATTACTTTCAAACAATTCGGGTTGGTTCGGCAGTTTCCTGCTACCATGTCCCGTGGAGTAAATAGGACCTCGTCGGTAAGTTCCTGAAATTTGACTGAAGTATTGCCATAAGATGGAAAAATGACCAAACTGCTCAAATTACGGCTTATTAATAGACCAAATGTTACAATTTATACATAAAAAATACTTACTTCTTAATGTTACGTGCTTTGGCAAGGAGACATTTTTTGTACGATTCACTATTCCGGTATACTTCTCTTTTCGTCCCATTTTGATTTTTTATTTTACGCTCTAAGTCTATAATATTGCACCCGGCGTGATAAAATAGTTTCTGAAAAAGCAAAATAATGTGATATAATAGTACTTAAGATATCCATCGACTGGGCCAAAATCAGTTGGTACCTATATCACAATATGTTTGTGAATGGGTTATATTCAGATTGGCGCGGCGTTTAAAATTTTGTCCAGAAATTTGTTTTATAGAAAACTGCTAGAATTCGGACTACATAACTAATAGAATTCGGTATCCAGCGATTTTTAGAAAGGAGTTTAATTTTGCCCAATAGGAACGTGCCACCCTGTATAACGCATAAATGATAATAATTTAGAAGAAAAAAGTTCATAATAGGTATGCAATGTAAGTGACTATAAACATATTATACCTAATTCAAAAATATAAACTTTAAAATCACCAAACAGCAATGATAGAATTAATTGCTGAATACAAAAAATAATAAAATAAAAATCACTAACCAATGTTTGTCGTCCTCTGTAATATACGAATTTTCGTCAAAAAGTATACAATACAAAACGTAAATTGGACTAGCGCAGGTTGCACGTCATCTAAGTCCACGATGTAGTGGGCGACTGAATAACTGACACAACGAAAACCAGTGCGTTCCTTGTAATTCCCGTGCTATAAGTGTCATTATCGCATGCACGCTAAAGCCGATAGAATATTTCGATATTCAGTGTTTATTTGAAATAGAGGTTTTTTGGGATTATACGCTAAGCCGGAAATAAATATTAGCATTTCGTTCTATAATCTTGTAGATTTTTTAATGCTCTTTAAGACAAAAAAAGAATTATTTCATTCCGACTATCAGTTGGAATATTAAAAAAAAAATGAAAAACGACGTTTACTATTTTTATTTTCTACAAGAAACTATACTAGATATCAAAAAACGGCTCTGAGGCCGCCTTCATTAAAGTCTAATTTATGTTATATATTTTTTTCATCGAAATCCGACAGTAGATAACGCCGGAAAATGGATTGAAAAATCATTAAAATCACCCCTTTGGCGACTCTAACAGCCTTAATATAATCATCCTTGATAGAAGAACGATAGTCGTCAGCAATATTTAAATTCATGTCACCTACTAATATGGTAGTGTCTGTGCGACTATTCTCCAATATTTGGCTCAAAGTGTCAATGAAGCATGACACATTGGAGTTATGGGTCCTGTAGATGGACACTATAACGAATATCATATCGTTATAAGTAATCTCAAGTCGCAGACAATTCACCAAGTCAAAGTCTATCTCCTCAACATTATAAATAGTACATTCATCCCTTACAAATAATACAACTCCCGAGTTTTTATTTATTTCGCGCTTGGTGCTAAGACATTTGTACCCTTGTATGAAAAAACTATCATTATCATTAGAATGTGTCTCTGTTAACACAATGACGGTTGGTAGCTTTTTCATTTCGTTAAGATGCACCAAAAATTCATCATAATTCTTGAAAATACTTCTAATATTTAATTGAAAGACACTATGGCATTCAGATTTGGCTGGATCTGATCCATAAGATGAGATGAGATTGAGATGAAGAAGGAGTAATGATTTCTTTTCTCAAGGTCAAATGATATTGGGAAAAGTGGTCTTTATCTGAAGATGAGAAACTCTCTTATGAGTTTTTGCAAGATCAAGAATATCTGGAGTACTCACCAAGTTTCACTATTTCTTTATGAACTAGATTAAACAGTTAACAAGGAACTTGACTAACTACCGAAATGAAACTCGATTTATATTATCAAAAAACACAAACTCTATATTAGTGAAATAAAAATAAAGTATCACAGGAAAATATATTTTAACTTAAAAACTAATTACAATAATATGCACCGGTAGTGGGTTCTGAAGAAAAGAGTGATAAAAATGTATCTTGAAAAAGCTTTTATACTAGGATTATTCACGCAAGATATTCTTTAAAAAATAGGCGGTGTGTTCTCCCTCTGGCGTGAAATATCCAAAGCTAGTTGACTTGGTACAGACGGCGATGAATCTGCATAGTTGGTAAAAATGAGATGTATTCGTCGCACTCCGCTAGATGGCTCTTTGTTCTGGATGGTTCTGATGGATGGTTGTCATCAGATAGAAAATTAGTTTGTGTGATATAAATTCGATATTACATAACCGCCATAACACTAAACCGAATATCAATATCTGAGAACAAGGTATTGCACTCATTCATACTATCACAGATCCTTGTAACTATATTATCACATTTATCTATTTCATCACTTAAATAAATATCGTCAATTATTGCCATTGTTACACTGTGATTTCCATTTCAGAATCAAACCTTATCCTAATATAAAAGAATAATACGCCATGCATCGTGCTCACTATGCACAATGTCAATTTTTCATTATAAACACCGTGTACAGATCCAAGCCAATCTTCATTACAATATAACATCAAGTTAGACCGAGATTTAGTAATAATCTAGTTTTGTGATAAAATACAATTAGAATACATAAATTGACGCATTTGTCACGCACAGAGACCACCGGTATACGACAACAAATAATAATGATAATAATCTGTAAATATCTGTAATGAAGGTAATTCACTTCATTTAATTCATTATAATCCCGACTCAGGGCAAATAGAATCTTAAAATAAGTGCAAGTAAGGAACAATTTTCTATTATAAATTTCATACGTCATGAGTTCACTTTTGGCGCTAGCATCGTCTTTATACGAAATACCCATCAACCGATTCCAATCATTAAACAGTTCATTCTTCGTGTACATTACGGCACAGTTTTGTCTGCACGCTCGGCAATACATACACCCAACGTAGGACAGACATATTTCATTGCACCTTACAATCACATAGAAGCGTTCTATATAACTCATCATACAGGGTATACCCACCAACGATACTGTAGTTATGAAAAAGTTTTTACAAAAAATTAGAATGTTTTTTACTCGCATAGAGAGTGTCAGTCAATAATCCACCCTTTCTCGCGCATTCATCAAGGCTCGAGTGTATGACTTACATTCCTTCTTGTCTATGGCACTATGATCAAATCGCATACTTGTATTGAATCGCTCTTTACTACGCTTACAATTAACACACACAGGAGGGTCATTCCTCCGATCACAAACACTGTATTGGTGGGCACAAGCACAGTGGGAGCAGACTGGAGGCTCATGTTTGTTTAGACACGTTATGGAGGTGTGCCCCATGCCGAGACAATGGTAACATTGCGTGACCGGATCGGCATCGACAACATGAACCCTCTGGTATCCCACGTATACAAGTCCATTCTCGACCAGTCGACATCTCGCCTCTGATGTGGTCTCAATAATGATGTGTTTCTGCTCTAATCTTCCCTTCAGTTTAATGGTTTTCTTTATTTTCACGTCTTCAGGCTTCAGACTAAGATCTCTCAAATTGTTGTTCTGGCGAACAATGTCATCCGTCAAGTCTTCCAGGTCGTAGTCCGCTGCTATATTCTTTAGTATAATGTGTGGACGTCTCTTCTTTAGCAATGCCGCCTCCAACATGTCACTGTGCCCTTCGTTAATTGTTTGGACTAAGAGCTGGGCATCGGCGACCGAGGGACATGTCACCAGTAGTCCCTTTCCTCTGAGTCTTCGCGTGGAGCAAACTGAGATACCCATAGAGGACAGTCTCAGTTTCTGTTTTAGATATTTTTCTATATCTTCAGGGGACTTCTCGCTCTTTTTAGACGAGACTATCAGGGAATACTTCTTTTCCTGAGTCACATTGCTGTATGAACGCTGTTTATTCATATTAGGCTGCTCATTGTTCAGTATCTTTTTCTTTATTTCTACAATATCCTGTGCCATCTTTGTCGGCGTTTCAGCCTCTTTCTGTTTGGTAAACAATATAGATAATATCTCATCAATATCCTCAACTATTTTATCCCTGTTGTTCGCAGAGACCTTCCCCTTCCCTTCGATGATGATAGTTTTGATACCATTTAGCATCATTCCAGCCTTATACATAGCGTCTTCCTCTCCAAACGATGCATCAGTGTCCTGAGTGCAGTCCCGATTTATGGGTGATCTGGGTGTTAATAAGGACTTTTCAAAAGGGCTGGCCATATCCGCCTCGCGCAGAACTCCCTGTTTGAACACAATGGAGGTAGCAATAAACAGTGCAGAATAATTATTATTCACTTGTATGGATCAAAAGCACTTAATCGGTAAGAAGAGAATGATTCAGAAAGACTCAGTAATCTTCAGAACCAAAGAGAAATAAAACCTTCGCTAGCAAAACTCTCGATGCACTATTAAAAAATAAAACAATACACCGGGGCAATTCAAACGTATGTTGTTGTTACCGCTAGTTGTAACGTACTGATATATAATATTTACAACAAAATATATTCGATACTTTTAATAAACTCGTTATAACTAATATTAAACAAATCGACATTGATAGACAAAATATTAAGCAACATTATAGCCTTTCCTACCGGTGAGCTCGAGACAAGATTGGTTCGGCCCCTAGGAAGATAAAATAAATCATGTGAACGTGATCTAGTGTACGCATCCGGGACGTACAAATTCATCTCCCGCAAAATAACGGGATTACAAATTATGCCATTGATCAATTTAAAGAAATGTCTACAGAGATATTCGTCCCTACGCTTCCGCAAAGTGGATATCCCCAGGCAACCCATAACAAAAAGCGATGGAAACAAATATGGATAATATCCGTATGTGACCCTGTATAGGTGTCTGGCGAATTTCTTATGAACCTTTTCGATCATAAGTTCGTATAACATTTGGTGCGGTGCCCATATTATGGATGCAGATTCCAAAATGGTGCGTACCAGCGTTTCATATAGTAAATTTAATGTACGAGGTTCTTTGAAACAAGCAGCATTACGCAATACGAAGCCCAATGTCTTAGAAGCTTTATTCACGATAGTGATAATATGCTCCCTGAAAGACAAATCCGCTCTGTATATTACTCCCAAATCCTTGATTTCGGTCACTCGTATCAACGTTGTATTGTTCATTGTGTATTCCGTTAGGATGGGGTTACGAGATCTACTGTACGACATAATATGACATTTAGGGGGACTAAAATGAAGCCTATTTTCAAATGACCATGACACCAATGAATCAATGTCCCTTTGCAACTGATTCGCGTCACCTTGACACCTGATTTCCCTAAAAATTTTAAGGTCGTCTGCGTACAATAAATAGTTAGAGTGTTGAATACATGATCCAATATCGTTTATAAACAAAGTGAACAATAAGGGTCCAAGATTAGATCCTTGTGGAACTCCCGAGTATGTAAAAAATGTTTCCGAGTCATAACACTGAAATGATACATATTGCTGCCTATTACGTAAATAACTAATTATATATTCAATTAATCCATTTGACAATCCATAACCATTAAGTTTTGACAGCAAAATATCGTGGTCCACCTTGTCAAACGCCTTTTCGAAATCTGTATAGACTACATCACACTGAGTATTTCCATCGAGACTTCTTGTAACGTTTACACCAAAAGACAATAAGTTAGTAACTGTGGATCTTGTAGGCCTAAATCCATGTTGTTCGTCAACAATAACATGATTTATGCTATCCCAAATTCTTTTGTGAATTATAATTTCCAGCAACTTCGCAGGTGCAGACAGAATTGCAACTGGTCTATAATTTTTAATATCAGATTTATCCCCTTTCTTATGGATAGGAGTTATCTTGGTAATTTTCCAATTTTTTGGAAAGACTTTTGTTTGTATTGACAAATTAAATATATAATACAATACGTTTTTTAGCTCTTGACCTGATTGCTTAATAATGAAAGATGGGATTAAATCAGGTCCCGATGAGCGTTTCGTCTTAAGTTTAGACAAACTGTAGTCTATTTCTTCAAAAGATATTTCCGGTATATCAAAAAATGAATGCTTGAAATTACAATAATCTGGTTCCAAGTCTGGGGGAGTTTGATTATAAATAGACGAAAAATACTCTGAAAAAACCTGTGATATTTGTTGTGGCTCCGAATATGTTACATTATTATAAGACATTTCTTTGGGAAACTGACTAACGTTCCTCTTACTGGCAATGAAGTTCCAAAACAATTTCGGATCATTGCATATCTGTTCTTCTGAAGTTCTGAACGATGTATATATCGCTCATAACATTGACGAGTATCTACTTTAATCGATCTACGTAAATCAGAAAAACGTTCGTATGCTTTTTGTGAGCCAGTTTGTTTCCAAAGCTTATGAAAGAAATGCTTTTTATTTATACATCTTATAAGGTTAACTGTAAACCATTCAGGATATCCAATACGAACATCCTCATCACAATTTTCAAAACAATTATCAAACATTACATACAATTCATTATAAAAACACTGAAGAGCATCATCGACATTCATCGATTCAAACACTCCTTGCCAAGAACTATCTTTTATCATATCTTTAAGTAAAGGAATATTATTACTTTTAAATTTCCATCTCGAGTGGATGGGAATTTTGTACAAGGGCTCATTTTGATATTTACATGATGAAAGCGAGATAGATATGTTCAAAGTTGGGTGATGATGATCCTCAGCCACCAAAGGCAGACTGTGTCTTGTAACAAGAACAGATTCAGAACTTATATTTGTAAATACTAGGTCCAGCATTCGATCGCTGGTATTTTTGACACAATTTACCTGTGAGAGATCAAATAATTTTAGAAAAAAGCAATGTTCATCTTTTGGATATTTACACGAGGGCAAGTTAAAATCGCCCAAAATGATAATATTTTTATCTCTTACGGTATTTCCTGCCATTTCTAAAGTACGATAAAAACTAGAAAAAACTTCCTCTTCGGAATTAGGAGGAAAGTAAACTACGCATACCAGTATTACTGTTCGCTTAAAAATAAGTTTTACCCACAAGTTTTCACCAGAAGTCTCCAAGCACTCCATCCTTTGAGCTGATCGCAAATATTTGCTCTGCACTGCTAGAGCTACTCCACCTCCTCTTGAGATGCGATCCCTCCGAAACACCGTGTATCTGCCGTCAAACAGCTCCGCATCTAGTACACTCGACGACAGCCAAGTCTCGGTTAAGGCAAGAAGGTTAATGTCCTAAGCCAATAGGTTGCAAATGAATTCATGGGTTTTCGTATTAAGTCCACGAACGTTGGAGTATACGCAGTTTAGTAATATATTGTTATTCTTGTTGAATGATGGCAGTTGCTTGCGGTTTCCTCCGAAAAATCCACTGATTGATCCGTGTGTTGAGCGGCCATTTTTCAGGTTGCATCCAATTGTCGTACTCAGAAGCCGGGAGAGAAACCTTGAACGATGCATGATGATTACCTTTTGTTATGATCTTCTCCACCTCAATGTCCAAATTAGGATCTTTCTTCCTCATGTAAGCTCCAATTTGGTCCTCTGTTGTCTCAGGAGTAAAGGAAAAAGCATGGATATATTTTCTTCGTTCAACAGTTTTTAGTTCTGGGTCCCTGTCACCCTGACCCTGAATTATAGTTCGTCTTTTAGATCCTGCATTTGCCACACCCCAAACCTTGTTGCCTTGTTTGATAGTTGCAGTATTTATCATTTTTTCGTTTTGAACGAGTTCGTTAGACCTCATCGGCAATGGAGGGAACTCCTCTCTATCGTGCAATACGGAGCCCGGAAGCTCAGCCTGCGATCGTTCAGTGTTTGGCTTAGTGCCAACACCCTTCAGCTCCATCTTGAGTTGAACGATTTCTGCTTGAAGCGTAGAAATTATTAAAGCTGCATGCCCGATGTTCGACATGAGACTTGTCGTGGCACTAATACCATTCCACAAGTAAAGGGACACGTCTGCGATAAGTAGCATTTTTAAGTAAATCATTGAACTTTTCCGCTGTTGTGGTGAGAGGGTGTAAGAAAATATCCAGTCTTTTTAAAAGGAATCTGAAACAGAGGAGTTTTCTTCGTAAATGCAGCGGCATTTGCCCTGTTTCCACTTGAAGAGATCCTATCGGGGAAGACCTCATGGCCCCAAGTACCATACGTAAGCATTGTGACTGTACTCGTTCAAGTTTCAATTGTAGATATTTGGGCAATGGTTCAAGTAGGAAACTTCCATAATCTAGGTGGGATCTAACTAATGCCAAGTACATTATTTTGAGTGTTACCGGGTGTGCACCCCACCAGACTCTTGACACTGAGCGCATAATGTTGATGCTTTTTTGACATTTAGCGATTGTATATTCAATATGTGAATTCCATGAAAGCTTCCTGTGAATTACCATACCCAAGAACTTGACGGAATCCTTGGTCGGGATTCTCACTTCGTTACTCTCTATGTTTACCGAAGGAATTTTATGTTTATTGGAGAATACCAAAACCTGGCTTTTTGCGGGTGAAAGTTCGAGACTGTTAGTCTTCAACCAATTATTAATATTCCCGAGTGCAGTTTCGACCACCGTGGCAGCTTTATTAATATTACTGTTTGAATTATATACCACAAAGTCATCTGCATACTGAAGTATCTTACAGGTATCAGGGACAGATATGTGCAGGTCAATTGTGTAAAGATTAAAAAGGAGGGGACTTAAAACAGATCCCTGGGGTAAGCCCCTAAAGACTGTTCTTTGAATTGTCCCACCTGGGGTTTCTATTATGATTTCTCGCTGAGCAAGGATACGCAGTATGAGTTTAGACAATTTATCTGGAATTTTCACACCTTTTAGTTTTCTTTCCAGTATTGGCAAACTAACATTGTCGTAAGCTCCATTTATATCTATAAAACAGGCCACTGTACTTACCTGTTCGAGTCTTGCCATTTGAACGTCCGAAACCAATATATTTATATTATCTATGCATGAACGACCCTTTCTAAATCCAAACTGTGTCTGAGGGATTAAATTTTTATTTTCTGTAAACCATTCAATGCGAAACTTCATCATATGCTCCAAGATTTTGAGCATACAAGATGACATAGCAATTGGGCGATATGATGACCCCATGGAAGGGTCTTTTCCTGATTTAAGGATAGGAATGACTACCTGCTTTTTCCATGCCTTGGGAATCTTATTTGTATTCAAAATTCTATTATACAGATAAAGCAATCTTAATTGAAATGATTGTGGACAATTTTTTAACATTGAATATGATACTGAGTCCATACCAGGAGATGAATCCTGTGTACGTCCCATAGCAGCTGTCAGCTCATCCAGACTAAAATCCTTACACAACCACAAATTGTGATCTGATCTGCACTCAGTGTTCACAAACATTTCATCCTCACAAGGAGCGTAAGGAGGAGCGAGTTTGTCAGCGAAATCCTCGATCTACTTATCGTAATTCTGAGGCGAGGGCTGAGATGCAGTTCCTCCCTTGAATTGTCTTATAGTTTTCCAGATTTGGCTGGTTGGTGTGTCAGGGGATAAAGAGCTGCAAAAACTTCTCCATCCCTGTCGTTTTTTCCGTTGAAACGTTCTTTTGGCTAAGGCCTGGCATCTTTTAGCTTCAATAAAGTTCTCCTCCGAGGTATCATTTCTATAATTTCGAAGTGCCTGTCGTCTACCTTTAACAACTTCATTGCATTGAGTATCCCACCAGGGGGGAGGAGTTTTACGTTTTCTTGGGTTTCGCATTTTGGGGATAGAAATTTCCGCCGCGTGAATAATACACTTCGTGATACTACCCTCCAATTCATCAATATCATCGAAATCCTCATCACAAACATTTTGAAATGCTGTCTTATATGAATCCCAGTTTGCCGCTTTTATATTGTATTTTTTCCGGGGTGTTTTCAAATTATTTGATGGATGTGTAATACCAGATGAAAGAACTATAGGGAAGTGGTCACTAGAGTGAGGGTCTGTTATTATCGACCAATTTAAGCGACCCGCCAAATCAGGCGTACAAATTGTAATGTCCACTGCGTTGCTTTTTTGTGAAGGAGGAGCCAATCTCGTTGGGGATCCGTCATTCAAGATGCACAGATTGTGCTCATCCATGAATTCCAGTATAGCTTTTCCACAAGTATCAGTGGAACTGCAGCCCCAGGTCACAGAATGTGCATTGAAATCAGACAGTAATATAAATGACCTACACAATCTATTAATAATATTTGCAAAGAGACCCTTGTCAAATGTTGTCCTAGGTGCGAAGTAAATAGATGCATATGATATATTGCCAACAGTGATAGCAACAATTTGAAAACTGGGATGGCTGGGAAGGGTGACAATATCAAAAGGAATATCTTTCCTTACAAGAAGAGCAGCCCCACCCCTGCCATCTGCCCGATCGTCACGTACCACTACGTAACCCGGAATGCAGAAATCAGTGCCAGGAGGAAGCCAAGATTCAGAAATTGCTGAAACGGATATGTCAAATTCTTGTAATAGGGAAATAACTTCATTTTTGTTGGACACAATACTTCTACAGTTCCACTGCAGAATGGAAATCTTATTGTGATTGAAAGTTTGTGGGTTCATTATTGGATAGGAAAGATTGAAGTGAAGAAATCAAAATCAAGCGTTGTACGGTGAAGAAGTTTGTGAGGATAGTAATTCAATGAGCATCATTATCATGGAATTCATGAATTTAGCATTGTCATTATACAGGTTATTTCTCAATTTATTATGGCTCAAATCATCATTTTTTGAGGTGGGTCGGTCTGATTGCAGCGCGAACCCATTCGGAGCTGATGACCATTCTGCACCGTTTGGGAACAGAAGGTGAGAATCATACTCCGTTTGGTCGTAACCTGGGGTGCGAGTTGCCTTAGGTGTTTTATACCTAAATGTTGTTTTACGGGAGGATGTTATGTTGTTATTATTCACGGGAGAAGAAGAAGAAGAATCTTTTTTAGTACATCTGCATAAGATATGACATTTGAATGGAGCTTGGAAGCTTGGTAGTATGATATGTTATCTTGCGCCATTGAATTTTTAATTCTTTTTTGTCGTAAAAGTTCCGGACAAGAAAGGCTCGTGGCTCTATGTTCCCCACCGCAGTTATTACACTTCTCTTCCTCAGATGTGCATTGAATCAGTTCGTGGTCTTTTCCACATTTCGTACATTTAGGGGCTGAACGACATGCCGTTTTGGTGTGTCCAAACTTCGTACATTTGAAGCACTGTACAGTTGGGTAAAAATAAGTCTCAACAGCAAAGGAGTTATAAAACAAATATACATTTTTAGGAAGCGACTGACCCTCAAATGTTAGCACCATGGTTTGAGACGGTTTCCAAACTGGTGGAACCACCGACTTATCTTTATAGCTCAAGCGTCTTATTTTTATTATTTTCCCCGTGTTTGGGTTGGACTGATTTAAACATGAAATAATTTCCTCATCGGGAATTTCGACGGAAATACCTCTCACGAGACCCATTCTACTAACGTTAAATGTCGGGATATACGCCTTGTATTGAGAATTTGATTTTATGAAAATATTTTTAATGAACGAGTTTGCTGCTTCATAATGGTTGAACTCCAATGCAAGTTTGCATCGGCCTTCCGATTTCAAAGAACCGTTTATTACATTCTTTATATTATTTCTAACGATGAACCTTCCCAGCTCCATGGGGTGTACAGGTTTGCTATGAGAATTCTGTACGAACACTAAAAAGGGACCGGTAGATGTTTTCGAATAAAAATTTGTAGGAGTTGGAGGGCCTGTGGGTTTATTCACATCCGGTGTTTTGAGAGTCTGAACATTTGAAGACGAAGTATCTGAGAGAATTTGACTTGTCGACAAATCTGTAGACATGCCGTCATCACCTACTCTTCTTCGCTTCATATCTTTAACAGGGGTCGGGGGAAAGATAGGGGGGTCTGGATCGGGGGGTAAACGAATTTCTAGGGGAGAAGGATACATTTTTGAGAAATCACACTATCTACAATTAAATATGCTTTATCAGCGTACAAAATAAATTGTTATAGAAAATAAAGTGATAAAACTCACTTTTACGTGTCTACAAAAAATGCAAAAAACAGAAAAAAACAAAAATAGAAGAAATACTTATTTATATGAATTACAGCGCCGTGTATTTATTACCACACGGGCCGCAAAATAATAATACGGCAACAATAAAAATAATAAAGAAAAAAAAAATATTTCTGCTTACCAGCGAATGAAAACAAATTAAGTATAATATATTTATAAATTAACTTACCCAATTTGATGAAACAAAAACAAAAAAAAAAAGAGTGAAAAAAGAAAACATAAACTTTCACCTGTGAAGTGTACAAAATTAAATAATAATAATTTATATAAATGATAATGTAATAATCATCGATTCAAAAAAACTCAACAAAACACACGTCCGCACAGCAGCGTTCCCGCACATCGTCCCGTATAAATTTGTTATTGTGAATGTATTTTTTTAATGTTTTTTATTTCCTTAATAAAAATATATTTGAATTTGAATTAACAAAAAAACTCGGCACAACCAAATGCGAGCAACATAGAACTTAATAAAGTCAAATATCCCATGCATTTCTAGCGCTTGCCCAGGATCTACCTAACTCTACTAAAATCATAAATAATAATCTCTAGATGTTATTATTCGATTTAAAAAATCGACAAATTTGTCACGTCTTGGTCCCAAACAATTGAAAGTTAAGCAATGGATTTATGAGATAAACCCTTACCTGTTCTTTGGTATGGAGGGAGTCACCCGAATAACAGAGCTTTTGGAGTCTAATAAAATCTTTCCGTTGGTATCTGTCGAACAAGTCTTAACTGACGAACTATTTAGATTCATATTCACAAGTTTTTTTTTTGCCAACATTTTATTTACAATGAATGACTTGTAATATCTATATATTTTTTAGGATCCCCTATAGAATCGAAATGTCTGACACAAAAGCAGATGCGATTGTTGTATTTATACAAGAGACGCAAATGTTTTCCTTAATTATTTTAAAAGAACAAACCTCTTTATTTTAATTAACCTCTTGGCAAAACTTAATTGAATTAAGTAAATAGTTAATAAACGGGCTATCTAATTTAATTAAATGTGCGTCATGATTGAAAATATATTTTAAAAAGACGATTCGGATGACCCGAAATGGCTCTCATTGCACGCAATGAGGGCAACAAGACAACACTGTGGTATCCATTGCGATATCCGACGTCTATCTGAACAGTATTGAGTCTTTCATCTCATTATTTTCTTGAACATACAGGCTCACATTCTTGAGCAGTGATTACTTTAACTTTTGATTTTGTAAAATAGAAGCTAAAGTCATATTCCTCGCCACGGGGATTCTCTGGAAAAGGGTTATCCAAATTAGTGATCTGCATTTGCCTTCTCTGGTAGATTTTTCTGTAAGAGTTGACATCACTTAAGTGGATGGTCCTGATTTTGAGGCATCAGGAACATTCACACAATGTGATCACGTTGCTAGTCAGTATTATTATATTGCATGTAATCTTTTAATCTTTATTTTGTTTGATTCAAGTTGTGTGTTCTATTGTATGTTCAATGTTGTATGGCTGATTTTTTTTGACGCAATTTGTTTTATATCTGATGTTTAGGTTTTGTTTTTTCTTGCAATTATTTTGCTTGGATTTTATTAACTTTGAGTGGTATAGATTCGATTATTTTAATTTAATTAATTTATATTTGTATTTTTTTATATCTCTGATATTTTTTATCTATTTCTACTCTAATATACTTCATTTTTTTATTATTTTGTTTGTGTTATTGTCATCAATCTAATTTTAATTTATGATATTACTTCTTGTATTGTATTATATTATTGAGATTGACCATCTCACGCCCTTAAACCACAGAGGTCAGAAAAGGTACAAAAAATAAGTCTCGAACGCCAGAGTCCCATCACGGGGGGGGCTCAGGCAGATGTTGTCCCCCCTGTAAAGACACAATGCCAAGATCCAACGCAATGGAGAGCTCTAGTGCCTCCATAGTCCATATGCTCCTTAGTGGGGCTCAGGCCTCCCGTATTGCGGGTTGATTTGGAGGGGAAGGTCCGCGGCGGGCTAGATTGCTTCGATCAGACTGGGGGTTGGTTTCGTGCGGGTCGGGTTTACTGTGGAATGGTCTCCTCCACTCCAGAAAACCGGTTCACGCGCGGCTTTTCACCTTGTGGAGACTAGTTTCAGTGGGAGGAGGAGTGGAGTAGTTTTGGTGGAGATTTTCGGGGAGGTACAAGAGGTGGGTTCTCAGATGCCTGGTTTCAACCTACTAAGAAACCAATGGGTTCAGCTTAACTGTATCCGAACCGGTCATGGATGCTGCGCCCAAATACTTTACAGATGGCAAATCCGTGAGTCTCTCGCATGCGAATGTGGAGAGTCAACGCAGACAATCGCACACTTTGTGGAGGAGTGCCCTCGAAGAGCTTTTAATGGCTCATTTACGGACATTCACAATGTTACCCCTCAGGCTCTGCAATGGCTCAACGTATTGGATATTGTTTTGTGATCTCCTGGAGCTGTAATGTGAACCTTTTTTTAACTTTTCATCCTTTTTATATCTTGACATTAATTTATTGTTTTTAACTTTTTTATCCTTTGATGACGCTGCTGACTGGCAGCTGATTTTCAATGCCATACGACACTAATAATTCTTTTTGTCAATAGAACGATCCATCGCTGCACATTTTGATACATTTTGTTCCAATCGATCGAATCTGAAAAAATGTCTTATTAATTACCTGCTTTAAAAATGTATTTTCCAGTTGGGTTGGTCTCCGGAGGAACAAACATTCTTCAAGTTATCTTATATGACCTTTCTTTACACAAATCATTGCGAAAAAAAACAGTAGCTCGGCGACATCAATAAGTACTTCTGTAAAATTGTATCTAATGCAAACATCTCATTTTCAAACTACAATAATTAATTATGTCTAGATTCTTGTGACATTTTCAGGACTAGATCTTAAAAGAAAAAATAACAACTAATGACTCTAACAATTCATTACTAATGTTCCATTTAAATGGAACAAACCACTACGGGCTTACGACCGTCTTCTACTGTTATTTCGAAGGCTGGCTTAGTGAATATATATAAATATAATTATATATTAGCTGATCAACTACTAGAAAATAATTCATTGCATGTTTTAAATAGCTATAAGTTTCTTGGCGTCGCACAGACAGGTATTTAAAGAATCTACGCGGCCAAAATTATATTTATGATATATTAGGTTTTTGATGATGAAAATAAAATAAATAAGACATTTCAGTACATGCACATTTATCTATATCTATAAAACTGAATGTTTGTGTGTGTATGTCTTATAGATTAAAAAACCTGTGAACGTATTTCAATGAAACTTTGGTGATCTAGTCCACTAATGTCCGGGAAGGTTTAAGCGGAGTATGAGTTCAATAGCACTCCTTGGAGAATAGTTAGAGGGTAAAATGTTAAAAATTAAATGTAAAAAAACGTTGATAGGAGTAAGTAATTGTTAATTTTGGTAACTAGCGAATATATAATGTTGACTTGAGAGTGGGTGTAGGAACTGGAGCCTAGGCTATAGGGGGAATTGAGAACGCATCTTTATGTCCCGCTATCCAGGTGGGTCGAAGTTCCACGGGAGCCCTAGTTATTTCATAAAAAATATTCATTTTAATTATTCATTCTCAATGTCTGAGAGAATTGGCTGCGCTGATTGAAGCATGTCTTTTGTTTCAGGCAAAAAGGAATTATTTTTTCTTTTTTGTATAATCCTTGAGCTACTAAGCAAGGGATCTGAACTTAAGAGAAGGTTATTTAGTATGTCTCTATTACAGGATTCTCTAGAAAATTTTCTCGAAAAATCCTGTCTGTATACCCTGAAATGCTTATTGTGTGCCTCTGCTGCTTGTTCAAACAGTTGTCCAATGGGACGACTGTCGCGACCTGGACGATTTGGTGATGTGATTGGTATTTCAAATGTACCTTCAAGCAAAAAGACGATTGTTTTTAAAAAAAAAACTTCGTCTTTTTTGTGCGCTTTAGCCCATCTTTGCTTCATTGTACACTTAACATGTGCAAAATTTGCCTTCAGTTTATTAAATTTGTCCTCTGCAAGCTCTTCACGCGAGAATATATAGTTTTTCAAAAAACATAGTTATTCATCCAAACTACGCAAATTTTCTTTATTCATAAATGTCCAGTAAGGATTGACGAGTCACAATCCTCACTCCTGATGTCCCTTCTGACCCTTAAACAAATAAATATTGTTTTAATTTCAAATAGTACTTCTTTTACAAATTTCGATTTTTTTACCCTATAACATTTAAAGTACCCCCATTTAGGCATCTGCGGTATTCCGCGGTAAATATTTTCTTCATTCGTTTACATAAGTGTTAAAGTTTATATGAAAATAATCAAACTTATGGGATCTACTGTAATACCCAAACAAATCTCCCATTTAAGATACATTTCAAAAAAAAAATATCTTATTTTAATCGCTATGTCTCTAACGTTGTATGAACACTAAATGAACAATTATTTAAGGTAATATAATTTATTTTTATTGTTACATACTACCTTTAGTCTCCGAATCCATCTCCATTTTTTACCAGTTAACCGCAGAATATTAAGTTTTCTCTCACGAAACAAAATCTATTTGAAAGTAGCAGAGAATAAACACGTACGCAAATTTCAATGATCGAGTTCCGACTAATATTTTTTAGGGTAGGTGCAACATTGGATGTTCCGAAGGCCAGCATATTGTGCGTTGGGGTTTGCCCTACCTCAGGAAGTCGATGAAAAAGTATTTTTTTCAGATTTCATTTTCTGAATATTGGCCGCGTAGAATCTTTAAATACCTGTCTGTGCGTCGTGATGGTGTAGCATGTGAATTGGGTATAATTATTTCATCAGTATAGGTCTAGATAATTTCGTCTATAAAATTATTAGTTCAAGAGTTATCGCAATAAAACCACTTAAAAATAGGATAGACAATTTTGGTGAACGTTTATTATTCTCCAATGTGTTCCGAAGGCCGAATTGACCCGTTGCAGGATATGCCCCCCCCCCTCTCAACCCACTTCATCTTTCTTCACCGCAGCCCTCTCTGATCTACTTGAGCGCGGCGCGTGATTTTTTTCCTTAGACAGACAGCCCACAGTTAAGAAGTGTGTGTTTTTATCTCCCTTCGGCGCACTTTGCGTCGAGGGAGAGTGTTAGGAAAATAATAGAAAGTTTTTAGAAATGAAAAGTTAGATTTAATAAACATTCAAGTATTGATAAATTGTGTATTGTGACTGGGAAATTATACGTCTACAGAGTGGAAACTGTGTTTTTCTACCTCAGTGGAAATTAGTGTAAAATCCATGAACAATTAATACTAAAGATCAATAGAACATTATATTAAATAGAGAAATTGTTAAATAACGGACTGACAAAAGTGAAACCTAAACGAACGCATAATTTAATAATAATGTAACCTGTGTTTTTTTGTACCGAACTTGTAACTGACTAAATTCTTGTGTCTGGAAATAAATAGTGACTAAATTGGCTTTTGGACTTTAATTTGAAATGATGTTCCAAATCTCGAACTTCACATTGCCCTGATGATAAGAGCTTGCTTTACTAATAGCCGAGGCCCTTGTAGCATCAACCTCAAAGGTTGGGTCTCAAAGGTTGAACCATCTGTTCTTCATCTCGATCAGGACCTAAGAGGAGGTATGTGATATCTACACACTTAGAGGAAAGGTAAGAGATCCAAACTATAAGAAGTATTGAGGGATCCGTATAGATGACACTGTCGACGTGGTATCACATGGATGGAAGAAGGTAGAGAAGAAGGGGTTACCCGCTACAATGGATGAGAAGCTGCAGTGGTCACCACATGTGGACCTGCTCTGTGGTAGGCTGGGCTCTGCGATTTACGCCATTAAAAAATTAAAGACTTATGTGGTGTAAAAACTGCCAGGAACGTGTACTTTGCATACTTTCACTCCGTCATGGTTTATGGTGTGATGGTTGGGGGGGGGGGGATTTCTCAAGAGTAGCAATTTTGCAGAAGCGAGCTCTGAGGGCGCTACTAGGAATGCAACCCCGAAAGACATGCCGAAATGCTTTTAAAGAACAAGGCTGGAGCATATATCCGGGAATGTCTTCTTTTCGCTAGGAGGAATCTGCCGAACACACCCCTAAACCAACACCACCTATATAAGAAGGCCTTAGCGCTACGTCACAGCGGGAGGCCCAGCATTCACTCTTGTATATCTGTATGTACTTACCTGTACGCTATGATATCTGTCTACACATAGGCGGCAGTGACGCGGGAGGCCAAAAATGGCCGCCAGCACTAAGGCCTTCTTATATAGATGGTGTTGCCTAAACTCGGACCACCATGATCATGATACTAGATTGGGTAATAGTATACGGCCTATCAGGCATCGACTAGCAAAAAGGTCTCAAAGAGCTTCATTTGCCATAGTGTGCGTGCCTATAATAAATTACCGCTGCCCTTTAAGTCCATGGATGACGATACCTTTAAGAGAGAGATAAAAGAATATCTGGTTGAACAAAGCTATTATTCTATTGACGAGATGTTAAATGAAACTTAGCCTTTTTTATATTATTACAGGGCACAGGGTTTAACTACACTTGTTTGCGACTGGGCTTGCCCTTGAACTTTCTGTTTATCCACATTGAATTCTCGTTGGAATGGCCCCTTGGTCGAGTGCTCTCATTATTTGTTGTCACTGTTGTCAGTCAACCAACCTTTTTAATCTCGGTGACTCTCCACGCTATTATAGTATATTTTTATTGTTGACTGTATTTTTTTTACTACATTTACTGACAGGAGACTGAAAGACTCCAAGTACCTGAAAAGGCCTAGGGATGAGAATGATAAATAAAAATAAATATAAAATTTTTAAAATTACCTTTTTTTACTATGTAATCCCCCCCCCCCCTGGCGCCAAAGCTGGATCCGTCCTTGGTCCAAGCCATGCCCATCTGCTCTCCGTACCTTAACTTAATCTATGTATAATCAAATTCAAATCGTAGTGTTATTATTCAGGGGGGGCAAGGGCGGATGGGGGGAGGTTACGGGGGTCATGACCCCCCCCCTGTTCTGGTTCCAGGCCCTATTTTTTGTCTATTTTTAAGTACAGCACTAACAATTATTAATAAAATACGTACTTTTCTATTATTTATTTATTCGGTTTAACGGCCAACCGGCCTTTTACAATTTAGAAAAAAAACTTAACATATAGCAGTAGTGCACATAAAAAATAAACAATCTACACAAACAAAAAAATAATACAAAAATAGGTAGGTACATAATATTGGTTGCAATTGACAAAACGTCGTTGCACATTAAAATAAATTGTAGCTATAGTACATATAACATTTTTATTTCCGTAGTTGTAGATTTGTGTGGGGCCGGCTTTTTGGTTTGATTGCTTCGATCGAGCTAGGGGGTCGTTTTCGTGCGGGTCAGTGTGCGGGGGGCCTTTAAGGGAGAATGAATGAATGAAGTTGTAGATGTTGGTTTTGTCGAGAAATTTGACGAGGAGTAGAATGTTTCGATGAAAATACCAAGTTGGTATTTTCATACCAACTTGTAAAATTTCTATAATTTGTTGTGAAAAATCCAGTTTGATTTGAAAAAAGTCCCGAGTTGGTATTTTCATACCAACTTGTAAAATTTCTATAATTTGTTTTGAAAAATCCAGTTTGATTTGAAAAAAAGTCCCGATTGATATGTAAACGTTCTACCTATTCGGTTTCCAAAAACTCCATTAAGATTTGTATTTAAAAAAAAAAGTAAATATTCGTCGTGAAAAATAATGTCGAATAAATAGCTTCATCAAAATTCCATAACTCAATTAGTACATAATACTTAGTAGGTATGTTAAAAAAAACAATAATATAGATAGACCATTAAAGGATGACGTCATCTGACATTGGCTGGAGGGACAACGGCTGCCATGGCGACACACACACACCACACATGCATAAACCATAGTGATGGACACACTCATACCAACTCTTAAACTTTTTGTTTATGTTTATACCTCCAGGCTAATGTCAAAATCCACGTGGCCGTACCACAGAATAGGGTATTTGACACTATGAAAAATAAGATACAGATTGTGGTCATCCTGTTTGAAAATGGCCCAAGAAAGCTTATTTCTTTTATTTTACAACTTAAATAGGCTTATTTTTTATAAAAACACGTAATAAAAATCCAAATATTTCTATGGAACTAGTCACCGATGAAAACGCCTTGTGATTAGTTGTGGTCCCCGTGACGTCAGCGTGACGTCACCTCATGGTAAATGATAGTCATCAATCTCATACCAATACAGAAGTGTGACGTGAAATGCACCACGTGACCAGCGCCATTATACAAGACAGCGTTTTACGCGCGTTTTTGGATATTTAAACTTTAAACATGATTTTCATACAAAATATGGCATATCTTCAGAAAATATAAAGAGAATGTGCTTATAATGTATCGTAGAATAATTTAAAACTGTTTCTGGAAATTATACCCTATTCTATATAAAAATCTATGGGCCGTACATGGTCTATTGATTGAAAAAATATTTTTTTAGTGTTTTTAACATAGATTTTTATATATAAACCTACTTATGGCAACATTTTTACCGCCGTCACGTTGAAAGCTTGTTGAAATGTATGTTTTTTATTTCGTAAAGTTGGTACGAACCTGTCAAGATGATATAAATGTCAAATTGTATTGGTGTATGTTGGTGACTGAGTTTCTTCTTCGATGAAGGCATTTGAGTTTTATTAACTAAAATTATTCCGTTTCATGCATTTTATTCACTGTAAATTATTAATTTTGAGGATACAAATTAGAAATTACGAAACAATTCTAAACAAAACGGGTTATTCAGAGCCACAGCAATGTGAATCAAAGTCTGCCATTTTGAAAAACTATTGGTTTTCGAGATTTTCCTACATTTTCGCAACTGGTATTTTTCCATTTGTGACGTCGGATATTTATATGAACGCCGACACGAAAACTGTTATGAAACATTTTTTTCATATGGTAGGCTTTTAATTTACTAAATTCGATGAGTTAGTTTTATTGTCAAGAAATAAATAAAAATGGCATTAAATAATTCTCCAGAGAAAGTGAGTATCACCGGTTTTGTTTATTTTCCTACGAATATCTGATATTTTATGATGAAAAAATTGATAATTCATAATTATTTGTATTCTAATTGGTAAAATATAGAGCAGTTCACATAAATGTTACTCATAATTTCGCAATAAAAATGGTTTGTTTTGTGGTGTACCTATAATTAAAACTGCTTCTTTTTCAAACACACGTTTTTATTTATTTATTTTTAAACTTTTGTTCTTTAAAAAATGGAGTAATGTGCTTACTCATTCACTCTTACATATTATACTACCAAATATTTGAAGCAATCATTAAATCAATTAGTGTTCAAGTTTAAAGAGGTAAATTGGTACAGCAACGGGCTTATGACCATT
This sequence comes from Mystacides longicornis, assembly GCA_963576905.1. Lineage (NCBI taxonomy): Eukaryota > Metazoa > Arthropoda > Insecta > Trichoptera > Leptoceridae > Mystacides > Mystacides longicornis. Next base: position 26,667,460 of record OY756437.1, read on the forward strand.
TTCTACTGCTTTTTCCAAGGCTGGCTTAGTGTGATCACATTGCAGTGTGACTTTATAGTGTAATCACGTTATTCCTTACACGGTATTTGTTCGCTCAGCAATCTTTTTTGTCGGGAGTAACTTTGTAGAACATTTTGATAAACAAATACCTATAAATTAAAATAAACAAAAATTTGTCAGTTCTACTTTTGGGTATGTACCTACATTTGGTTAAAACATTTTCGGACGATCCGGATGGATCTTCACTAATATTATTGTAATACTATTGTTAAGGCTACTGAAGATGGACGGGTTGTCCGAAAATGTTTTTACTTAAAAGTTGAACTGACAACATTTTTGTTTATTTTGATTTATTGTGGTTGGATGTTAGAGATTGCTTCGGCTATAATCCTGCCATTGCCACTATTTTTTAATTTGTGCATAAATAATTAAATAATTTTTTTTTGTTGTACTAACAATCTTCTGGCAAATTAAGATTGGTCTGACGATTACTGGTAGTAGCCAATTAATAACACTTAAAACCGTGTTTCTTTACAAGCATAGAAAGAAATGTTATGAATCTGTTTATAGTGAACCCTAAACATTTGATGTCTTTATTGTTTTCCATGAAGAGTGCTCTGTCATCTGAAGACGAAGACATGGGGATGGATCCTCTGCAGGAGATAGAACTGTTGCGAAACCAGCTGATGGACAGAGACACGCACATTGCCATGGTGGAAGAGGACTACACCAAGTGCACGGCGCAGGTGTCAGACTTGGAGAGGCAAATCATGGTGTGGAGAGAGAAATATGACAGGTGAGACCCAATTAAATGACCAGGAAAATATATTATAGAAGTAAGGTTTATGCGTGTAAACTCAAAACCTCTCGTCCAAACGCAGAGGGCTTTTTATAAAGTTGTTTATCCCATTGTTGCAGATAGTTTTTTGAAAATCTGTGACTTCTTCTAGAAGCATTTTGTATTAGAAGCCCACATCGCGCCTTTCACGCCTTTGAAACATTTGCTCTTTCCAATCACTTTTATGTCATCAGCTCTTCGGTGCCCATCATAGTTCCGTTATTCCATCTTTTATCTTTTTGAAAAAATAACAACTAATGGCTCTAACAATTCATTGCTAATATTTACTTAACCACTACGGGCTTACGACCGTTTTATCTTTTTACCTGCTCTAGGGTTCCAATTTATATGAGTTCAAAACTGACCTTGAATCTTAGCTATGAAGTATTTCTAATGCGCAATTTGCTTAGTGAGTTGAGATTCATTAAAGTAATACACCAAAAATCACGCCTTTGAAACATTTGGAAGATTTGCTCTTTCCAATCACTTTTATGTCATCAGCTCTTCGGTGCCCATCATAGTTCCGTTATTCCATCTTTTATCTGTTTGAAAAAATAACAACTAATGACTCTAACAATTCATTACTGATGTTTGATTTTTACAACCGTTTTATCTTTTTACCTGCTCTAGGGTTCCAATTTAAATGAGTTCAAAACTGACTTTGAATCTTAGCTATGAAGTATTTCTAATGCGCAATTTGCTTATTGAGTTGAGATTCATTAATGTAATACACCAAAAATATAAGAAAGTTTTTTTTTATATAAAAAAGTGTTGTAAATTTTTGGAACAACTGATTCTGTAAACCGAAAATGTGATTCTATTATCCAAATGAAATTCTACAGTTTGAATGGGACTTTTGATTCTGTAAAACGACTGATTCTGAACTGTGATCACTGGTTAATACCAGTGATCACAATCATCATCATTAACCGTTATGAGTCTTGGCCTCCTCAAGAAATCTTTTCCATTCCTCTCTGTCCTCTGCTGCTCTCCTCCAGTTCATCATTCCGATCGCTCTGATGTCGTCCTCCGTGTCGTCCAGCCATCTCAATCTGGGTCTGCCTCAACTCCTACGACCATCTGGATGAGTGTTTAGGACCTTTTTTGGGATACGATCATCACTCATTCGGCTGACGTGACCCAACCATTCCAATCTGCATACTTTTATAAATTGTACGATATTGGGTTCATTATGCAAAGCCTGCATGAACCAGTGATCACAATAATATTGTATTTTTTTCGAGTTTCGATGTAAAATAAATTGTTGCTATCAAGACGGTGCTGGACATTAAGAATTGAAACACACCAACAATCAATGTAATAAATTTGTTATGATAACATTTCAGGCTTTACGATTCGCACAAACGTGTGCAGAAGATCAACCAGAATCTAGAAGACAAACTTCTCCAGATGGCCGACAAGTGCTCCATCGATAAATCCCAACTGGCCCGCGATATTGAAATCCTGTCATTGAGATTGGCCGAGAGCAACCACAACATTGGCAGTCTGCAGAAGGAGAATGTGAGTTTGTATTGGTCCATACCCAAAATGCCGCTATACTTTCTCAATTCTCATCCATAGAACTTAACATTCTGGAGTCAACAACTTTCCTTCAAGCCACTCACATTTTAAACTGCATTGGGAAATAATAACTATTTGATCAACCATTGTAAGCTTTTCGCACTAACTTTATAATGCTAAATAGTTTTCGAATTTGATACTTCTCAATGTTTAGTAGCTTAGTGCCAAGGGCCCAGACTTTGAATGATTCAAAACCTGCAGGGGTAGGTAATTCATGGAAAAGTTTAGTTGGAACGAAAACTCAATTATTGGGTTGGCTGGCAGAGATCCAGCAACATGTTCAAATGTTTGTCATCATATTGCACTACCTGATTAGTGATTCATTCATTCTCCCTTAAAGACCCCCCGCAACCCGCAACTCAGCCCGGAGGAGACCAATCCGCAGCAAACCCGACACGCACGAAACCGACCCCCTAGCTCGATCGAAGCAATCAAACCAGAAAGCCGGCCACACGCAAATCAAGCCCGCCATGACCTCCCCCCGCTTGATTAGTAATAAAGTTTTATTTGTTATTTTCTTAAGGGACATTATACCACAAAAAAGTTACGTTAAGGCAAATAATGAGGCAAATTCCAATTAATAATTTCTTAACATAACGTTATCTTAACGTTTCCCGTATCTTGCATTTTTATAATAATATTGAATTTTTTGAGTTAAAATAAAATTAACTCAAAAAGCATCCTCAACTATTTATTTATTTATTCATCAACGGCTAATTGCCTTTTAAAGAAATGAAATAAAACAGAGAATAACAAAATACAAAACAATTACAATACACACAATTTTTTTTTTCATAAGCATTAGGTACAGTGATAAAAAGTACATGTCTGACATTTGTTCAGTATACAATAAATACAATAATATGAGAATACATTTAATTGGCTAATGGATGACTCACAACCGTTGCCAGAAAGATGATTAGAAATCTTAATTTAGAATTAGCGAAACTTATTTACATAATTTAAATTTATTCTACAATGAAACATAAATTTTAGTTTGTTATGTTAAGAATTTGTGGAGTCATTAAGTAAAATTTATAAAGTGCTAGCGGTTTGTCCCAGCTTCGCACGGGTTGGTATTTAAAGAAAATAGTTTAGTTTAGTTTAGATCTTCATCTAACTTTATCAAAATATTCTATAGGCTATGTTAATCTGGAATAATGTCCCCTCCCGTCCGGCTCGTACCCCAGTGACGCCTATATCTCTGCCGCATTTCAATTACACTTTTTTAATAAATAAAAGAACACTTATTGTGGCATAACTATAAAAGTTAGATGCTGACGCGACACTTTTTGTAAATAATTATGTGTTCTACATAGTCGTAGTAGGTACGTTATTTTATTCAATCGTCAATAGTTTTCGCAGCGCATGCGATGTAAAGAATATTTTAAGTAATTTTTTTATACCTTGGGTTACATTATTGGAGTTTTAGAAGGGATCGAAAAAATTTTGAAAATTCAATATAGCCTATGTTCACCGGGGATAGTGTAGCTTTCCAAAAGTGAAAGAATTTTTCAAATCGGTTCAGTAGTTTCGGAGCCTATTCAATGCAAACAAACAAAAAATCAAATCTTTCCTCTTTTTATATTAGTATAGAAAAGTGCAAAAAACGGGTGTTAAGGTATGTTATGAATGAAAAAACACTTGTCTTATACTACACAAATTATGTGTTAATTGAATTGAAGGGTGTTAAGGTGTTAATTGAATTGTTCTAAACTTTTTCGTGAATAACCCTGCTGGTGTGGACCAATTTCCTTTTTTCTAGCAGTTTCTCTTTCTGTACATAAAAGTAAAACATCAGTGAAACCTCCGTGTGGTAAATTTGAAAGTAGTAATCGTTGTTGAATTCTTTTGGACAATTCGAAACAAAAAAAAAATTGGGATTTGAACTTGAGGAAAAGTTATGTTGACTTCAAATTGATTTTCTTTCTAGCAAAACACGTTTTACACTTGTTTGTGTGATTTTTTTTCCTCAATAATTGCGACGATGCCGTATTATGTTTTTGTTAACACAGTTACTATTTATTTTATATGATTTGCTTTTTTTTTTTGTTTTGATCAGTTGTGAATTACACGAGTTTTTAATAATTCCCTCGTACCTGTGGAAAGGATTGCTTTTTGATTATCAATAATAATATGATTATTAGAGTTTAATTAATATATTAATTTTTTTGTTCACCTTGATTTGATTTGTCCCCGAGTGCGAGTTAATTTGGATAAGTGAGACATTATTTCGATGGTCCAGTCCCGCAAACCAACGAGTCAAATTTTTAGAATCTTTTCTAGTTTTGAAACTTTTTTAGAATAAATAAAATCCGTAGGGGAAATGTGATTTTTACTGTGCATTTTGGGTTTGTTCAGACACAGCAGATTCATGCTTTCTTTCCCGAATGAATTCTATGTAACAATACATGCAGTTTATGATGAGGCTCTCAGTTGTACAAAAGATATTGTTAATTAAACATGGGTAATCTGAAACTGGAGAGCACTGTTTTTCCTCCCTTCAGGGTCTCCAAGACGTGGAAGACCCTCTCATACCGTTTTCGGTCCCTTCGAGGCAGAGATGAGGGAGTTGGACATGGTGTCATAAGCATTGCGAAAGTAATGGAGAGCTCTTATTGCCTCCCTATGCTTCTGATTGGAGTTCAAAGAAAGTTTTGATTTTGATTTAATTTGAATCTGAAACTATAGAATTAATGCTTATAATGGGTTGTATGGAAGACAATTTGTGCTTAATTGTATATATATATTTTTTTATTTTTATATATTTTTAGTCTTCCAGGTGAGGCAAAAAATAATTATTTTGACATTATGCCTCCTTTTTTTTGTTTTTTATTTTTAAATGAGTCTGGGCTCACCCAAAGTGAATACAAAAACACTTTTGACATCTTTCACAGAAAGCGAAGCTTGTGTTGTGAAAGAGGAAGATGGTGGGTAAACCCGAAATCTTCAGAATGAATGTTGGTCACTGAAACGCTGGGCTACCAACCACTTCTTAGTAAAATCCTAGAATCTTAACATCATATTCTTTTTTGGACTGCTCAAAAAAATCTTCATATATAATACATATTCATATGGTTTCAGGTTATGTTACATGAAATCCTGTTTTTTTTTAAGATTAATCAATTTTATAATAAGTACCAATATATATTTTGTTCAAACTTGTTTTGCTTTTTTGCCAAAGCATTGGAAAAAGCTGAAATTTTTACCGTGGTCAAAAGTTGAAATACGATTTTACGCTATTCTTTGATTTTACTACAGTGACAAAATTAGAAATACCTAGTTAAATTTGACTCGTTCTCTTGCTGAAATGGACCATTGATTCATTAATGAGCGTAGAATGATTAGGTACATCTGGAATTCTAATTCAATTACCGAGATTTTCTAGAATTTGCAAATAATCTGCCAACATTTCCCCCCAATCCTCGTCGCCACATAAGAGCCTAGGCTCTTATTGAGCTTGTGATTTGTGTACCAGGTTGTATAGTTGTGACGTACTACTTTCAGGAGCGTTACAAAAACGATATGAACTTAGCAATACAACTGCTTCAATGCAAACCGGACCATTTTGTGTCGCAGAAATTCGATTCAGTAAGATTCTTTTTGTTTTTTAAATTTAATTTCTTTTCTTTTCATTCTACTGTTAGCCGTTTCAATAATTCTTCATTAACCCTATTTAGCTATCTTTTGTTTTTGAATTTTACTTTTCTGGTACAATTTTAAATCTTAATTATTATTTTGCTTATAATTTGGGTCCACGTAATTTTGTTTTACTAGAATTTTCTAGAATATTATCAAAATACGTACCCATACATGATTGAAATTTAAAGAAATTTGGTGTTCTCTTCATAATCCTCCCAAATTGTCCTAGGACAATTTAAAATTTAACAAAAGAAACTCTTAGGTATTTGTTTTAAAGTGTGGAAGTAAAAACATGCTAAGTCACAAATATGGTTAAATATTGTATCGATTGAACATTTGACAAAATAGTATTGGCTACAACAAATTCAAATATTTAACACAAAAGTGACTTAGCTTGTTTTTTTTTTGTCAATTCTTTATCTAGACAAAATGTTAGATAAATTGAACCATATCTTAATATAAAATATTATCAAGTCTTATAAATTTCTGGTTCGACTTCTGATTAGGACAGGCTCCATGCTGCTTTTTTTATTTAGTTATCCATTAGAATTCAGTGTCCCTGCACCTAGTATATTCCTGCTAGATCTTTTCACATTCACTATGTAAATTGTGTGTTTTAACTATTATTTGGCTATGTGACATTATATTTCTTTACATAAAAACACTAACAGTGTCTGACAATGGTTGAAAAATATTTTTTATGTATAATGTTTAATTATTGACTTGGGCTATTCAACTTAATGCCCATTATTTTTATTATTATATCCAATAATACACAGTGGACCTCTAAATTTGAAAAATTCTATATTCGCCAATTTCTATTTACGTAAAATTCTTTCTTCGTCAATTTCCATTTACGTAAAATTCTTTCTTCGTCAATTTCCATTTTCGTATACTTAATTCTTGCTTCGTCATTTCTGTATTTGAAAAATTCAATAATCTGTGTCTGTTACAAAAATAAAGGGGTTATTTTTTAAATTAGGCTTGAATGCCCATAACTTGATGTGCATATTTTATATCAGACTAGTGCATGGTCGATGGTGATTTAAGACATTCTTTCTTTTGAGTAGTGGCATGTCAGACTAAAGTGTGGTTCACCATAGCTATTTAGGAAGTTCTAACAGAAAGCTACATTGATTTTATAATTAGACCATTTTGAAACTGTTTGTATTTTTTGCAGTTACCAGCTGAAACACAAGCCAGGGTCTCCACCTATATCATGTCAAAGGCAAAGAATGATCTCACGCCGTCTCCTACTGGCAAAACCATCTCCACTCCAGAGAAGATAAACCATCAGGAGTTTGAATTCAACATATCCGCCTCTCTTATGTCTAAAATTTTAGAAGAAAGTGTTCAGAACACCGTTTCCAAGCACTGCGACACTTGCACTTGTCTCAAGAAGTCCTTGAACCCTTTCTCGCATAAAGAACACAAAGTCTCCGTGGAAACTCAAACCCACGCCAACAAGCCAGATCTGTTTTGTCCCAACTGCAACCCTGCTCCTATTCCTAACCCTAAGCCTTCAATGCCGACACCTTTGTCCCCTTTAACTCCAATTACTCCCATCACACCCATCTCTCCGAGTTATCAACCCCCGGAATCGTCACAACCCGTGGAAATTAAAAATATACCCGACAAAAATGTTATGCCTCCCAGTCCCGTGCTCGCATTGCCAGCGTTAGCCGATGCTCCCAGTGGTGGTAATGCGTTGGTTAGTCATTCACCTCTGAAGCAGAATGGTAGTCCTTTAGCTAGTCATATGAAACCAATGCCAAAACCTTCAGAGGAAACTATGAAACTGATGAATCTGAAGCACAAAGAAATCATGGATAAGATTGGCGAGAATTTGTACGAAATGAACATGAAACACGATTATAAATTTCCCTCCATAGAACCAGTGTCCGGGCATCACAGGCTGTGCGACAGGACCAAACAAAATCCCTTCCAAACCGGAGAAGGCGAATGCGGCTATTCCAAGCTCGAGGAATCCAAGGCAATGGACATGGAGTCCTGCAAGCCCATTGTTCAATCTCCCAAATTAGTTAGTTCCATTAAAATGGCAGACGATCTGGATGTTTCTTTTTCACAAATAGAGAACACTACTCCAATACCCAATAATCTAGATGAAAGGCAAATCAACACCAACCTACCCAACTCTAAATCTGATGGACATGTGGATAAACCTAGAACGATGCACAACAATTCTATTAGTTCCAACGAGGCCGAAAGCAAGACATCCAGTAGTAGGTCATGGAAAAACAATGGTTCCTACACTGGCTCCAATCCCAAAGTCCACGTGGGGCCCGGACCTAGGTTTTGCTCCCTCCGAATGCAAGCCGGCTCTAAAAATATTTTACTAGACAACGCCCAACCTAATATTGCTCCAGTTTTATATACGAGAACTAGAAATTTTGAAGCCTCTCCTCTCGTAGACGGTGAGTTGACTTTGTTAGATAGGAAAGATCATAAACTGCCCTACGTTGGGCACATTGCCCTGAGTAACAACAGCAACCTGAGGAATGTCTACTCCAACACTCCCAACAATGAGGAAATCCCCATTCTAGACCTGCCCAACGAGGAGTTGCCCCTCAGTAAACCTATTCAAGTGTGCGAGAAACCAGAGAGCGGATACAAAAGCAACGATAGCGCCGAAATCATAGATAAACTCCTATTTGGCATGGACACACCCGTCAAGGACGGCATCAAGGAAAGTAGTGCCATTTGCGAAAGCAACATTGAAGGGAATAACAAACCTGGTGATTCAAAAGAAACGGAGACTCCTGAATCACCCCAGGAAGTGCCAATACCCAGCTACAAACCAAACATGGACGTCAGCACCAGGGCCGAGACTGTCAAGCACGATCGTCGGGAAGCCCTCCAGAACATGAAGGTGTTTAACTTCGACCAGTACGAGAGGAACCACTTGAGGCTTCATCAAACCAACAAGATGTTCCCCGTGCACAAACCAATGGGGCCTCATCTGAGTTACGTCAGCGGCAAAGTGCCCGGTGGAGCCCAGCTGGTTTTACCAGAGAAAAAGAATGCCGCCTTGTTGGAGGATGTTTCACCATCAAGCGCTAATGCTACCAGCAACTCACAGCTGGCGCTTGAAGGGAATAAGAAGTACGTTCGGAACATTGCCAATCAGACGCAGCTAGAACAAGTTTCTAACCGAGAGAGTGTGGGCGGGGAGAAAAGTTCCAGTTCCTTATCTAGTGATGACAGTGCAGCCGTGTTACAGAAACAACAGCTGATCCGCGTGGCCGAGTGGGTGCAAAAGAATCTCGAGATGGAACAGATGGATATTGAAAATTCAGACAGCTGTCAACAGAGTATAGAGGAGCTGCATCATGTGAGGAATGATTTCCCGAGGCCAGCCAAAGTGGATCATAGGACGCGGAGAGCCAGCCTCAAGGGACACAAATCATCCCACCACTCCTCCAAACATATAAACATTCCCAAAACCGAAGAAGCAGTCTGCGAGGTACAGCATTCCGTCGGCAATGAAAAGGAAGGCAAGGTTAGTATGGTGATGAGCAACTGCGAGTCCGAGACCATCGGTGGTAGTCACAGCACCGTGACAAGCTACACGACGAGGAGTTACAGTAGAGAGGAGCTGGCCAGGATGGAGTATAACGTGAAGCAATTTTTGTTGAACGGCACAAGATGGACGTCCGCGGACAGCGCGAAAGAGAGGCGCACCAGTAGCAAGACTGAAACTGACCTGTAAATATGATTCATATAATGTTATTTCTTTTTGACATGTCGACTTTCCCAATATGAAAATGGCGCGTTGATTCAAATATACCGGCTTTCCGCTAGTGAATATTCCTATAAAGTGTTGTAAGCTTTACATGTGTTGTTTCTATTCTATCTGCTGACTAATTTATTATTGTAACTATTTTTAGCGTTTTCTTTGTTAACTAGTTAAGTGTAGGTAACAAGAATGAATTGTGGACAAGATGTATAAGAGTGTTTTCGTTTGAAAAAAATACCGAATCTCGTCAGTGCAGATTTGACAAAAATTTCAAATTTATTATTATTTTTTGTGTAAAACTTAACTGAAATACGCTGCGTAAAAAGTAATTTGTAGGATCGTTAGAGCGTAACTTCACTTGTATTTATTGAAGCTGTGATTTTTTTAAATTTATTATTTATTTTATTTCCACGAGACAGTATTAATAATTATTATGGTACAATTTTTAACATGCCAAAGATTTTTTTTAATTCAATTCAATTCAAGTCTTAAGTTAGCTGCGATGAAAAATAAAATTCTCTCGTTTCGACAACACAAACATTACGGTTTGTAAATAGAATAAAAATTACGTTAGAGACATAGAAACACATTGACGTGTACAAATCTCATTTCAAATCAAAGACAATATATATCGGAACATTTTCAATTGATTCTCGTTTGACGCACATATCATTATACATATATATTTTTCTAACGTACATCTCGATAGCGTTATCAAATGCACAACTATTTTGTCTACGACGTTATTTCAACGGAGATTCCAAACGATACTGATATTTTTTTAAAGATGTTCCTCGCAGATTTAGCAATAGCTTTCAATTTTCAAATGTATTTAACTTAGTGTTTTTTTAGATAATAATATATTAATGTCTTGTATTAAACATTCTAGGCAGCTTCGACATTATTATATCAAGGTTCTTATGAATTCTAACGTAGGCATCCAAATCTCGCAATATTGTACAATCTTTAACTAAAAAATTTCAATTCCTACCTCTAAGGACGTTTTTTTATTATCTCATATGTAAATTTAGTCTGTCTATCTCATAATGATTAAAAAGTTCATAAAGTCAATCCTTAAAATAATATATTACATCATTGGTATTTTTTTGTTTGATTATCTAAATGCTTCAGTATTTTAGTTTAGTAAAATATAAGTTATTACCTAACTACAAAGTTTTCCTACATTGTTCTTTTTTATTATAACATGTTTTTAGTCGAAATTCTAGTCAAAAGTTTTTTTTTTACTTAACATTATTGTATTTTTGATTAGACTAGTATATTTTTTTATATTGAAATTTCTACCTTTTGCCTTTTTGAACCCATTGGAATCAGATTCGGTAACACATACCGACTGTCAAAAAATGGACAAAAATCACAACCAGTAAAACATACTGACCCGCACATAGCTGTGATTGTTTTCATTTTACTACATACCACCCACATCTCTGTACGCTAAAGTGTAACTGGCCAATAATTGAGAGTCAAAACTTCTCATTCTTATATTCAGTTTGTTTAGTTTGGAGAAGAAATAAAATCATAACCGTAGTTGAAGTACTTGTTTGCTCCGCAGTTGTGTATGTTTTATAACTATTTAAATACTAGCTTTCACGAAAGACTTTGTCCTGTGTTCTTAACTATGAATATTAAATTCGAATTTGTATAAGGATAAGAGTTTTACCTTTTAACCAATGTAATTTAGATCGATACATCTCTTTCAAACCATATTTTTCATCAAAATTCTGTCAATAGTTTTTCAAATTTGGAACAAGTACTAAAGTAAAAATCATATGATAAAAAGTACTATTAAGGTTACCTATTGAGAGTTTTCTAATTATCCATGCAACTTTCTTAATTTTTTCTTTCATAAGAGCCATCTCCTGATAAAACCCATACATATGTACATTCTCCCTTGAGGACCCCCTCACACCGCAAGCCACCCCGGCGGAGACCAATCCGTAGCATACCCGACCCGCACGAAACCAACCCCCTAGTCCAGTCGAAGCAACCAAACCAAAAAGTCGGCCCCACACAAATCAAGCCGAAGGCGTCCGAGGCTCTTGTGCCTTTTCTGACCAGTTGAGGTTTAAGGACGTGTTCAACCTCCAATTTACAATTTCAGAAGGATTCTACACTTGACAACTTGTCCATTACATTATTATTTATATTCATAAAGGATGAGACGTCACGAAGCTCGGTTGAATACTTTTAAATAGGATTTCTGTGCACATTCTGGTCCAAACAAATAAGATTCCAATGGGTTGAAATAGAATTAGCTTTGCTTGATAACAACAAATATCTGTTGAGGATGTTAGTAAATGTTTGTTGTCTATACAAAGGTTAGGTGGTAAGGTACACTCCATTTAGGGGTCATAGGCCAAAACAAAGAAGAAGAAGTAATTGACATTTACCATGTCTTTATGCTGGCCCACAAAGACAAGACTTTATTCATTTTTTGCCATAGACAAATAGTTGTAGTTTATTTGGATTTCTTTCGACATTTTTAATCGTCGCCATTTTGCCATTGATCTCAAAATGTATTATTAAGTTTAAGGATATATTCTACCTCATAAGCATGATACATTGCTTAAAATTGCACCCCACTGAGAGTTAAACAGAATTACATAAACATTGCTTGCATATAATCACAAGTTATCAATGCTAGGTCAATAATATATCGGCTGTGTTTTGGTCACATTTATGAAATTTTACACCGGAAGCAAAAAACACATGCGGATGGATATAGTTTAGAAAGTGTTTTTTTTTTTTTCAATGTGTGTAAATATGCTTTCTTTACCATATTGCAAAATTTATGACCAAAAAATGACTGTAAACAATAATTGATATGAAATAATTAAAAGTAAAATCAACAATATGTAGAAACGGGGTCTATATTATTGATTTAATAAAATAAATGAATATATTATCAAAAATAATGATTAAATGTTGTATAAATGTCCTTTTATTGACATTTGTTTCCGCCATAGAAAACTACTTTTTTTATACATCATGTGGCTTATTGACTTGGACCAGATTATCGTAGCTTATGATAATAATGAAAATAATCCTCAGACATGTTTACATTTTGCATTTTTGAACTATCTTTTAGAATAATTTGCATTTTTACGTATGAAATGACTGTTTGTGGCTTAATTTTTTTTTTTATCGGAATATGTCTAAGACACAAAAAATTAATTTTAAATAGGTAGGTACCTAATAAATCAATTTTGGAAGAAACGTGGGTTTCCTAAAGCTTGAAAAAAAAACCTTTGACCAAAACACAGTGGATATCAATAGAAGTGATTGGTGTCCCGCCAGTACAGTTGCCGACTAACTAATTTACAAAAGTGGCGCCGCTGATAGGGAATATTGTTATCACATTAAACTGAGGTCCAAAATCAACCATTGAAATTTGGGACTAGGTAGGGTTATGTGTACGGCATCAATGCAAGTTTTTTTTTTACACCCTCTCATATTTCTCTTACCTACTTCTTACCTGGCCTTTCTTGAGGACGGAATCGATGTGTTTGATCCACGTCATTCTCGGTCGGCAATATGAATTCTCTTTGTCATTCTGTTTGCATCCATTCTTTCCACATGCCCAAACCATCTCAAATTATTAACTTTCATCTTTGTCACAACACTTACTTCCATACCACATTCCTTCCTAATATTTTCATTCCTTTCCATATCCCATAAAGTTTTTCCGCATATTATTCTTAGTAGAGATTTCATCTCTACTGCATTTATACTACATTCTTCTTTTTTTTGTCCATGTCCACGTTTCACAACCATACATCATCGATGGTAGCAGGATTACGTTATGCGCTAGTTTCTTTGCTTGTAGTGAGACGTTGTTGTTTCTCATTATCGGTCTTAGTGCACCGCCCACCCTGCAACCAGTAACTTTCCTACGTTCGATTTCTTTTTCACACTTTCCATCCCGACTAAACATACTACATACTCATTCACTTGCTCAAGACATTCATTTTCTACAGTTATTTTACAATTTGTTCTAATGCAAGATGATTACGTTTATTTTGATTAATAAATGATACAATACTTTATATAATGACAAAAAGAATCTTTAAGTGTAGGACTATTTCTAACTATTGCTTTCTTAACTATAATATTTATAACAACAACTATTGATCTTGTAAAAACTAGAAGAAAATGCTTGCAAAATATTGTATAATAAACAATAACTAATTAGATTGAAATTGATTGCAAGTTATTAGTTCCTTTGTTTACAATAGTCCTAAGAAATTAACTGATCACTTGTTATGAGAAAGATTGTATCGAAGAGAGGGTGGAAAAACATACTAAGTCACAATTTTTGGAAATTTTTTTTTTTACTTTTTAACATGCTGATTACATTAAACCACCTGGTTTATTATAGATCTCGGTGGCCTAGTCGTCTAAAGCTCTAAAAGAGGTCCCAGGTTTGGGGTCACTTTAGATTTTGTCTCGGATTGGACGAAATTGGGGGACTAGAAAATTTGCAGATTCTGCTGAATATTTTGACACGTTTTCATAGAAAAATGTTAACTAATTAGAAGATAATGGTTTTTGCAATTACCAAAATCCTTAATAAACACATTTTCAAAATTTGAAGTAACTAATTGAGGTATGTTTTTAATTGAATAATTTAAATTATATTGCAAGAAAAAACAATTTGATGTAATAAGGGAATTTCTTACATATTTCAACCACTACAGGCTTCTATCTAACCGCTAACAATATTCGCCAATTAGGTTGTTTAATTTGTTGAATTCTCAAAAATTCTAAATCATAGTAATTGTAAATAAATAAACTAACATACATCAATATGGCTTACGGAACTTGTTGCCTGAGGTAATTTCATCTAGCCAACCGATTTCGTCTAATCCGAAACTGGTTAACCATGGGGAGAAATTTCAAATGATAATTTGTGACATGACCAGGAATGGAAACCGGGACCTTTTGATCAGAAGTTAGCCCCTATACCACTAGGCTACGGAGGTCAGTCATATTTCAGCATTGAAAAATTCCATGCCCCTTATAAGCAAAGACACCAGGCAAATCGACCCAATAAATTTTAATATATCCATTGACTATGAAATTTTTCTGTCCTTTCTTCATTAAATTTGCAGTATTGAATATCATGTCCACCGTTTTCTTAGGAAAAATGCTTAATAATTGTTCGTCATTTAATATCTAATGTTAAAATATTGCATTTGTATAATATAAGGTACCTTATACCAATATCAATTTGGCAATATTGATAAGTTAAGTGATTAGAGTTATGTGAAATAGCCATATTATATTTTTCCGTGTTATGTTTGCATAAGTGTATGTTTCTGTATATATCATAATAATTTAGTGTTGAATGTAATGTTTTGTACGATTGTATCTTTGGATTTTTGATGTTATGGGTGTGAGTCGGGCGAAAATTTTAACCCCTTTTTGCTCGGAAAACAAAAATCAACTCATTTCAATAAGTAAAAATTTTTCAATAATTGCAGTGTTTGTGGTGTATTCATGTAGCGAAAGTTCATATTATTATCAACAGATTAAAACCTCATTTCATTTATAATATGCGAATCCAACTCTCAATTCATGATTGTATTTAGGGGCTGGATATAAAAATGACTAGAAAACTGTTTTAAAGGTAATGTTAAAAAAAAATATGAAAGAAAATGTTGATTTTTCCTTTATTGTTGATTTATTGGACAGTTTAAGCTTATTACGAGAGGCTTTAATTTTAAATAAACTGACATATTGCTTGGTTATGTCTTTAGTGATTTTCTTCAGATCTCTCGACTATTTTGCATAATAAACATTGGATATTGATCTTTTTATTCGTGTTTCATATCATGGGCCAGATTTCTTATCAAGCGGTCTTTTTAACCATTTTAACCTTCCATTTTAACCATTCCTTTAGCTTAAGTTAAGTGTTAATTTTTCGTTCAATTATTATTTATTCTGGGAGTAAATTTGGTTCAAAGATTATTGACATGATTTTTGTGTAGGCACAAAAACTCTATTATTATAAAGTCACATTTTATGCCAAGAAACCTGCTGATTGTTGATTATATTTTTCAACTGAATTGTCATCTGTTACATGTTTTTTTTTTTTTTTTCGATGAAAAAAATAACTAGTTTTATATATTTGCTAAACAGAAGTGCTGGGCATAAAGGGGTTAAAAATATGGTGTTAGAAGATTTAAAATTAATTTGTAAATAATATGTATGCTAGGTCTCAAAAATCAATGTTTTCATTGATTGATTGATTCCAAAAAAAGAAAAACATTCCATCTACGTACGGATTTTTGTATAATACTTTCACTTAAGTATATGTGAATATTTTTGGTTGTAATTTCAAGTTCAAAATAATTTATGTCATTATTGTTTTTTGTATGTTGTGTTTATTTTTAAAGTGCACAATATTATATCCATTCTAGTCTAAACAAAAATATATTATGTGATGTTTCTAATTGTTTACTTTTTAATTGTATATTAAAAAAAAAATACATCCAACTTATGGCAGGTAGCAACATACATTATTTTATTAATAAGTTGAATTTGGAAAAAAATGCTTTGTTGCTCTATTTATTTATTCCTTGTCTAGTTTCATAGGCATACATCGTACCTACATGGTCACAGAAGAGTCCCTGATAAGGTAAGCAGAGACAACGAGTTTTTACTGTTTTACAGATTTATGTGTTTGATTTACTTAATTCTTGGCCAAAAAAGCCTCCTCATACCTTCTCTTTGCTTACTTGATTAATCATTCTTACAATATGTCCAAAGCTTCTTAACCGAAATATGTTGTTGTAGTTTTTGCTTCTAAGTTTTCTGTGACCATTATTTGTGAGGAATCTATAGGATTGGAAGTGGTTGGTAGACTAGTGGTTAAGACGCCGGCTTTTGTGCGGAGGTCGTGGGTCCGATCTCAGGTGCCGACCATCTTCCTCTTTCACGACACAGCATAAAGTACCTAACTGTGAAAGAGTCAAAGAGTGTATTTGTGTTCACTTTGAGTGAGCACAGATTTATTTATTTGAAAAAAAAAATCTCAGGGCGATAAACATAGATAGGTATTGTTTAAAAAAACATTTTATTTAAATTTACATTTTTTTCTATATTTTTATGTATTAGGAAAATATATTTTATAGCTTGTATATTGATGAGGTGTGAATTTCCTAGACGTGCACAATTTTTTAGTAGCTCAACAATTATTTATTTAGAAATATTATGATATTTTTTGTATGACGGACTGCCTGAGTTTCTCTGTATAATAATAATGATTGTGATGTTTGGTAGATATAAGAGGGAGACTTAGCTGGTTGGTGGTGAGAAACACCAACTGATCATACATACCTAGTTACATACATTAATATGAAGCTTCCCGATGTGAGATTGTCATTTTGTTATGAGAAATAAAGCTATTTATTCACTATCCACTTGTTTTCCTTTATATTCCACCAGCTTTACTGCAGACGTTGCCCTGTCCTGTAGTCCTTTGTTTGTTATTCTGTTATCCGGAGCGGAGAAGAATCCAATAAATCGAACATCGGAAGAATCTGTTCGGCCGATCTCGAGTTATAGGTAAGTGTTCGCACTAACCCGACATTCATTTAAATTATAAATTATATTTGTTTATTCGATCACCAGGTCTCCCGGGTGGATTAAATACCTGTGAGCAACCATTATCACCTCTGGTGACCTCGGGGCTGAGCTCCCGATACATGTCAGTATGGCAAGTGGGGCCTTTAACAACATGACCAAGATATGAAATGTAAACTGTGTGTTGCCCATTCTCCTGTACGGATGTGCATGAGTTCTGGCACCAGAACAAAACCCAGGCACAAAAAGTATCTGCATTTAAAACGAAGTGCTTCAGGAAAATCTTAGGTATAAGATGGTACCACCGCATCACAAACGACGCCAGCGCAGGCCCATCGCTTCTACCAGGTCATCATAATACCCTCAACTTCCCGCAACAAATTTGGAACTTAGAGGCTTAAAAAATTACCTAAACTTAAAAAATTGTTATGATTTTTTTTAACTACAGTCGAACCTAACATCACAGTGTTGCCACCTTTGTAAAATGTTAGACCCGAACGCAATCTTAAAAAAAGTCATATCGAAAATTTGGTTGAAAGTTCACTAGAAAATAAATAGGTCATTTCGAAAATTCACACTTATGACCCGGACATTTATGTTGCGCCCGGACAACCAGACACGCGTCGCGAAACCTGGACAGGTGTCAGCACTACTCAATTATCGGGACAAATTATTACTTACTAGCTTATACCCGTCTTGCTTTACGTTTTTGATTCCGATTGTCAGGCTTGATCGGTAGGTAATTAAACAGATTCTAGTCTAGCATCCCATTGCTTAACATACCACTTTAACTGACATAAGCACAGAAAAAGAAGAATGACACTTTTACAATTTTTGTTTTACCGACCTCATAATATTATACGAACCTATTCAAACCACAGAGCTCTCTCTATGAAAACTTGCAAATTATGTCCACAGATAATATAAATATACTGATTATGTCGGTAGGTTCGTATAATATTTTATTTTTTTTGGAGGTCTATAATAATAAAAAAAATATTATACGAACCTACCGACATAATTTGCAAGTTTTCATAGAGAGAGCTCTGTGGTTTGAATCTTAGCTACATACATTGCCTGCTTTGATATTAATTGGGCAACCCACCCATAGAAGGTGATTTGTATCTGTCAAACCTCAAAATCAAACTGCAAATTTTTTCATTAAATCTTTATTTATTGAGAATAATAAGCTTTTAATAACATTTATATGTATAACAAATCAATCTATAATTATTTTATTACATTTTCATACCGTAATACCAAGATCCCATTCAACGTTTACATGAGTAATTTTGTTTCCAAAAGTCTTTTTGAGAAATTTGTATGAAGATCCTAAAAAATACAGTTTTTTTAAATAGCTCTAAATATATTAAAGTTAATGCAGCAAATTGTATTTAAGAACCTTCTCCAGCATTTTATACTGCTCTGGGCATATTAATATCTATCTTAGCATTTGTATTTTGAGCGTGATGTTCACATATACGGTTAAAGTATTGTCAAAGGCAAATAAAAAAACATTTCTAAATTATTATATAGACTAGCTTATACCCATCTTGCTTTACGTTTTTGATTCCGATTGTCAGGCTTGATCGGTAGGTAATTAAACAGGTTCTAGTCTAGCTTCCCATTGCTTTGTAGACCTCTATAACTGACATAAGCACAGAAAAAAAAGAATGACACTTTTAATCAATATAAATAAAGGAGTCCGTTCGTATATATGTATGTATGTAACGTCCTTTATAGACGGCTAAACTAGAGATACCAGAAGTAAAGTAATACCCTCTATAGCGAGTCATAATACCAGTGGACGTTTAAGGCTATGAATATTTGGAAAATGTTATTCATCGATAAAAATATTAGATTTTTTCATAAATCTCCCATACAAATTAAGATTTTCATCCTGCCATTTTGTCAGAATCGGGTATCTTGAAATTGTATTTTAATATCCTTTAGACGTATCGTTGGTCATTATGTATGGTTTTGATTTAATCTACAATGCATAAACTTTCTATTTATTTAAAAAAAAAATCCTCTATAGAAGTAAAAACATTGCAACAAAGTAAAACAATTTAGCTTATTTTACTTATGAAATGTCATCATATTCCTCCATATTGTGAAAATTTTGGGAGATTTAGAGTTGCCGTTGTAAAAAAAACTTGTGGAATATAATAAAAGAGGTCTGCATTAATATGTAGGTAGGTATTAATATTGAAATGCATGAAGTAGGTAACTACAAAGTATATGAGTAGTTTCAGCGTGATGAGATAACGTTTGAATATAAATCAGAATGTTTCATATTAATAATAATTGTTCACCGCAAAGGATTACTCTGTAATGGTGAACAATGCTTAATTTTGACAGAAAATAAATAAATATTAATAAAGTAATATATCAATTATTCCTAAGCAGGTATAGCTTTATCATCCTGTTAAGAAATACAATACCCAAAAGAACAACTCTTTAATGGTCAAATGATCTCTGTGGGCTCCGTTGAAACCAGAATGAAAACTTCAAGGCTTGGACGATAATAATATCCTGGCCTTAGAAAATAATCTTTAAGGTGGCATTTACGGTCCTCATAATTCAACCTAAAATAGATAAATAACATCAAAATACATTTTTTTATGATTGTGTATGAATGTTTAAGAGAGGAATGTCATTTATTTTAAAGGAGATTTATCATTTCATGAAACACCACAGTTGATATCCTTATGAAAGTGAAATGACTGAGTATATCCTCATATTGAACATTTTTTCCTAAAGGCATAATAGTTATACTTGTGAGGAGAACAATGTTTGCAAAGTAGATAGTAATAAAATAAATCTTTAATAGAAATAAAAAAGAAAGTCATGCATTTGGTTAAGTACCTACCTAATAAAAATAACAAGAAACATAACACATTGATTAAATTTTGAAAAAGGAATAAGTATAATAATTGACATTGTTTTTGTGGTTTTACAATTTTGACGTCTATAAAAAGTTTGACATTTGGCGATGACAATCACAGACAATAATTGAGGCCATATCAAAAAAAAACGCAAACGTAATGATTCCGTTTTTTTAAATCCTATTTTTATATTTCGTGTACAGAATGAAATACAAATAAATAAACACCTACTCTTTAATGATCTTTCGGATTATTTTAATATATTCGTTATACATCAACAAGTTTGGAAAATACATTTATTGATTGAATATTTGTGATTATGGCAGGAACATTAGGAGTGATATGTCAAAAAGAAGAAAAAGAAGATGCCATGAATAGCGAGCGCATCTCTTCTGTCAAAAAAAAATGCAATACCAGTTATTAAAATGTTTAAAATAAAAACGCACACGAACTGGTAAAGTAATAATAACACGGGATAGTCATTGTGGTTTATAAATTGTGTTTTAAAAACTAATGTTTTATTATCATTGTTTACAGGATCTTGAGTGTTTACCAGTTATGACAAATCAAGTAAATTTGCAATGAGATATTATACGTGGATATTTTGTGAAATGGAAAAAGGCCAATTGTAGGTACCTCTCCTGAAGATTTAAGATAAAGGTAATGGTAATTTTATTTCATATGAATCACTGAATCTTTTCTTGCAATGAGTGACATTTTATTTTTTGATTCTCAAATTACTATTTTTGTTTTAAAAATGAAGATATTACTGGTCATTGTCGTTAGTAAGTCAATTTGGATGGATTAAAGGATTTGATAACATCCTCGAATGATAACACTACGATTTGAATAAGTTAGGTTAAGGTGTGAGCATAATTTTTAAGGGGGGTTTCTTGACACCTCCCCGAGTGATACGTCTACACTCTGTTGGGTTAAAACATATTCATTTAGAAGAGTTTTGTCATATATCAAAGAAGCCCACTATAATACCATTTATTGTTTTCATCCACAAAATTTAACAAATATCAATTTATAAAGTGGAAAATCTGTCACTGTCTTATTTATTATTCCATTGATTCGTTAAATATTTACCAGTCTTCAAAACCCAATAAAAAAAGATGTGTTGCTCTGTGTTTATTTTAATCTAATCATATTTTGTTACAGTATTTATGTATCATTGTGCATCGGGATAAATATGAGTCCTTCAACTGTTGGCGATGAAAAAGTTGGATGGTCGAAGAGGTCCCAGTCAAAGGCAAATATCTTGGATACGCAATGTAAGTTCAAGAAGTGCTTTCCAAGGTCGTGGAGAACCCTTACGACACAAGAAGAGAACTGGCGTGTTAATCCCAACAGCTCCTTTTTCAATCACCGATTTAAATATCAACTGAATATTCATCCATTTAAAGAAAATGTTTCTATTTTACCTAATCAATATTACTGAATTCTTATATTAATACATAATCTATAAACAGCACACACTGTACGCTTCTTCTTTAAATCTTTTCAACATGTAATTACATATAATTAGCTATAGTATTTCACAGTCCTGCATTTTACATTGTAAATTTAAAAGAAATTGCATTTGGTGATCGACTACAAACAAATTCTTCAACAATGTACAGTAGGAAGAAAATTAACTGTCCACTTTTTATATTTTTATATAAATGTCTTTGTTTGATTTTTTTTGTTTATATATTCCAGTGGACAGTTAATTTTTTCGCACTATACATTAATGAAATCTTCGTTTGTAGTGGAACGCCAATTTGAATTTGTCTGCAGGGGCTGTTGTCTTATTGTATTTTGTTTGTCTCTTTGATTTTAAGTTAAGAAGTGGACAAAATAAGTGCACTTTTTCTAAGAATGATTTGGAATATTATTATACTGCGTATATTTTTTGCATTTTATGCATCGTCGCTGTTGAAGTATTGTAAACTCAAATGTGTATCTGACATTTAAATATAACATAAGTACTTCTAATAGCTTCTAAGAAAATTGTTGCTTTGAAGGATATGGATTTTGTTAATTTCTTTAAAAATAATATCATTTTGTAAATAGATCACATGCTATCATATACCTACCTATGTTATAATTAAAAAAAGAAAATTAAGATTTAATGTCATATTTTTTTAACATCATAATCCAATCCAATCCAAACTCCCTTAAGATCCCACTTAGGGGCATAGGGAGGCAACAAGAGCTCTCCATTACGCTCGATCTTATACGATATTATTACGATAAAGATCATAATATTATAATGATAGTATTATTCTTCAGTTGTTCATATTTATGAATTTCTTTTTTAGCTTATATTTTGTGTCACCATCTAAATATGAACAGTGCAAATGAAAATAATTAATCTTTGAGTATAAACCTTGTAAATTTTCACCAATTAAAAGAAATATCTTTTTTTGTTATTATTTTTTTCAACTCCACACATTAGCTTAAAGTTTCATAAAACATTTTTTTACAAAATGTTTATATTGTTTTATTTTGGTTTAACTTATTCCTGTCTCCTCCAGCTTGCTATGTCCTTGGATTCTTATAGATACCCATTAAGATGGCATTCTCTGAACATGCCTTGCCCAATTTACTTATGTTTTTTTTTTAACGAATCTGTCCTCACTCAAAGTGAACACAAATACACTTTTTGAAATCTTTCACACTAACCAAAGGGTTGGGTCGTGAAAGCGGAAATGGTTGGACGTCTGGGAATCGAATCTATGACCTCCAATATGCTGGCGATTGATACGACTGGACTACCGACCGCTTTGTGGTAATATAAGTGGAATTAACAGTTTTATTTAAAAATAAATGAAATTTTTTTTTTTATTGAGGCCTTTCACCCGAATTCGAGTAATTTGGCACAAATGAAATTAACCAACAATATGCCTTGCCCTTCTGAGCTTGCCCAATCTAGCATAATCAGAGATTGTAATGCTCATGGTTAAACCATATTCTCCAGGATTCTCTATGTTTTATGGGCTCCAAAATCATTGCCCGTTCTTCGTACCCATATGTCATAACTGTTATAATAGTTTTATAGAGGTTGATCTTTGTTTTCCTATGGACACTTTTTGACTTGAGCATAGGCAGATTTCCTGTTCTATTCTTCGGTTGATTTATATATGTCCCAACTACTTTGCTGCTATTTCCAAGGCGTCAAAGACCTCTTAGGGCTATCAGGGATCTTCTTACTATATTGAGGTTATAAGCATATCCGACGATTTGGCTACTTTGGAAATAAATATTAGTCTTTGTATTTTCGTGGTATGATTTATGCATCACATATTCCAAGAATAAGCTGAAGAGTGTGAGGGCCAGTCTGCCACCTTGCTTGAATACCTGGCCATCCAGGAGCGCATCCAAAAGTTCCGCGCCGATTTTATATTTTGTCCTACACATAGTTGCCCTGTTCAAACTTAACTTCACA
Organism: Mystacides longicornis; assembly: GCA_963576905.1. NCBI lineage: Eukaryota > Metazoa > Arthropoda > Insecta > Trichoptera > Leptoceridae > Mystacides > Mystacides longicornis. The sequence continues at coordinate 26,691,204 of OY756437.1, forward strand.
GGTATTAATTGAAGTATCATGGTCATAAATCCACGACTCCTGTGCAAGCCACGGGTACTTAAGCTAGTGTTTATTAAAATTTTGTATGACGATCCTAAAAAATGGGTTTTTTTAATTAGCTCTAAATATATTAAAGTTAATTCATCAAATTGTATTAAAGAACCTTCTCCGGCATTTTGAACGGCTCTGTGAAGATTCATATCTGACGTAGCATTTGTATTTTGAGCGTGATGCTATGACATACGGTAAAAAGCAAAATAAAAAAACATTTCTGAAATATTATTTAGATAGAGAAGGAGGGGCTAATGCGAGTTTTATTTAATTTCCCAATTTACCACGCAACTTTCTTGATTTTTTATTTCAAAAGAACCTTCTACTGATAAAAGCCAACACGACAAAAAAAGAATTAGTGAAATCGGTTTAGCCGTTTAGGCGTGATGTTCGATAGAAAGCAGACAAACATTTCTGAATTATTATATAGATGAGAGTAAACAAGAAGTAATAACGTTGTGTAACACTGACCCGAGTAGACTAATAGGCGCTGACTTCATATCAGTTGGCCTGTCTCAAATTTTTAACCAAAGCGCGGTTTGAAAACAAAACAAGTATCGTATCTTATAGAAAAATGACACATTACCAATTTATCGATGCTAAAAATATATGACAATGTTCTTCTTACTACGGTAACAATATTGACAATGTTCTTCTTACTACGGTAACAATATTGACAATGTTCTAAACTGACACATCCACCGCTTTTTACAACAGAACCGTATTCGAAGGAAAAAAGAGCATTAGTGTGTTCACTTTACGTTCTCTTTACTTAAAATATTCCATTACAAATACAAACATGATTAGCAACGATAAATTTTTAACTTGTATCTATTTTTTTATTTATTTATTCAATCAATTTCTTACAATATCTATTTATAATTTTACATTTTATATCATGGACTATTATTCTGAAATAAAAAACAGACGATTGAGTTGCGTCGTATCCAATTTTTATTGAGACTTGACATTTATCTAAGTATTCTGAAAATGTTTTATCCAATACATTAGTTGCGTAACTACTGGCAACCGATTAAGTTCTTAGCAAGAGCTTCTTGCGTTGAGTTGGAACCAGTCATTGTTACATAATATTCATATCATTCTATACAGTTTCTTCCACTCTCATAAAACTCAGAAAGTTTGTGTAGTGCATGAGAGGTTGGGCCATGATATTTGTGCAGATGTACCTAATGAAAATAAACAGAACACAAAAAAAAACATTGACGAGGACAACAATTTAAATCAATTACATTCCGCATACGTCTGCCTCCAACATACCTAACTAGAGGACCCGATCAACACCCGTTTAAACAAAACACAAAAAAGAATAGAATTTGTTCCAAAAGTTATAAAAATGACAATGAATCTTTGGAAAAATATAATATTATAGATAATGTATGTGTTAAGAAGATATTGTGTTAATTGGTGTTTCCGGAAAACACCTCAGGCATTATATACCCAGTATTCCGAAGAATTGACATTGCAGAGGACTCGGACAATCTTTAATAAAACCGTTCCAATCATTGCCTCCCAATAATAGAATGTTATCACGGATGAGTATCATATTGATAATGAAACTGAGAGATGCGTAGGCACGTCGAGAGTCCGCTTGTATATTTCGGAGCGTTGCTTTGTAGAAAATCATGCACTCTCCTACAGAAGATAATCTCTTCTAAATTCATAGGAATAAATCTCTCATTCGTGAGTGGAATCACAGAAAAAAATAAAAATAATATAAGGTACCCTTTATAATAGAAAAGGAATGAGGAGCTAATAAGGAACTTTCCATAAGAGTGTGGAATTCACTAACTTTTCAATTAAAATTATATGTCGCAACTTTAACGCGTGCATTATGCCAGTAAATTGCCCCTCCCTGGGCCCCGGGCTGGCGACGCCCTTGCCGTAGCTACGCGCTAGAAAAGCACAACAGCCAATCACCTCAGTCATCCAGAATCGCAGATTGAGCTCATACGCCCATGTTCTCCATAATATGTCCCTCGAGAGTCTTTTAACAGTTAAGTGTATAAACGACGCCGCTGGAGCATTTGGTAAATTCCCTCCATTGTTTCAATAGGTAAAACTTGGAATTTTTTATTGGGACTCCAGGTATTCCTGTAATGGGGTGTCTATTAAGCTGATCCCTTTTTATTTTTAAAAAATATGCCGTCTATTCGTAAATAATACCTATTTTGTAAAATAGTTCGTTATCTGTCTATTGGGTGCCGGCCGGGCTCCCATACTAATTGTATGTAAATGGCCAGGTATTATCTGTATTTCGTGGAATTTGGACGTGTATACCTGCTTTTAATTTCATTCTATAAACACGTTGCAATAAGTTATATTGTATTGTAAATTACGGTTTTTATAGTAAAAATAATATTTTGGAAGTGTGTAATGTTTTATACCTATATAACTAGAATACCTGCAAAATGTTGGTATCAATACAAATTATGTTGTTTGTATTTTATTTGTTATCAATATACAAGTAATAATTTTATATTCATAAACTTTACTGAGCCTAGTGTTATAGTGAAAACTTGCGAAAAAGAGGTTCCAGGTTGAATTACCGGTCGAGTCAGAGTTTTCTTACCATTTTTTCACCTGGGCTGGCTTGTCTCAGATTGGTCGGAATCGGTTGACTAGAAAAACTGCTGGTGAAACCTACTGACATATTTTTAGAAACTGGGAGTGCCATTAACTTGGGAAACATACTCACCTTAACTAATTTTGAAACTAAAATCAATCAATCAATCGATCATACTCACTCCCTTTTGACCCCAATTCGGGGCATAGAGAGGCAACAAGAGCGCGGCTTCAATTACCTCTTCCTACACCATGCCCAAATCACTCAGTTCTGCTTCGAACGTATGGGACACGGTGTAAAAGGGTCTTCCACGTCTTCCCCCTTTTCTTAGCCAATTCTAATTCGGCATCCTAACACATTTCCCAGCCAATTCCGTCTCCTCTTCATAATGGTAGAAGTGATAGGCCACCTCTGTGAGCGCCGGCAAAATGAAAAAAAAATATAAATCATTTTTGAAACTAAAATATTCTAGTCTAAATTTGACAGGAACCTAAAAGAAACTAACCTAAAAGTTAAACGTTCCAAAGATGATAAAGAAATCTTCAGTTTTTGGATTAACCAAAATTATGACATCGGTATAAAATGTACCAAAAAAGTTGTCTACAATGCACTATGACGAACCTGTGGATTTTGAAAAAAATAAAGAAAAAAAAAAAGATATATTCACACATTACAACGAAATTTTTACTATGAACGGACCTATTCAGCAATGTGATTAAATTTCATACTGGTTCAATGTTCACCAAAAATAAGACTAATAACCATTCCAAATTTATGTACGATAATTTTCGAATTAAATAGTATAAATTTTTATGTGTATATCATTTCCCTAGACAAAATATCCTTTGTACTTTTCAAAAATTATACGCAATATTGAAAGTGCCATACTAATTGTTTGGACGCCGGCCGAGCGTTGTATAGACAGATACCTGACTTTATGCCTATCGACACTTAACGGTTAAAAACCTTTTCTACAATCCAGATGGGACAAGGAGACGAGGCAGGTTAAAATTAACAATCAAGCGAGCACACGCTGCGCTTTTACGAGAGTCTAGACTCAAGAGGCTTAGGTGGGATGAAGCTGTGCAACTGGCGCAAGATAGAGAGGATTGGAGGAACTTCGTGGAGTCCACATGCTCCACACTGGGAGAGAACGTGTATGAAGTAGATAAGTAAGCAAGCGTTGATAGTGAGATGTTCGTTCCAGCTTTTTCTAGCAGGTAGGTACCTACTTGAAAAATTGGTATTGTTATATTAAAATATTGGTATATTAAAGAAATTTTGAAGACATGGAAAAGGGCAGTTTAAAGACGCGACAAACAATCTATGTAAGAATAGCCGTTGATGGTCGACTAACGCACGCCGCCTACCCGTAGCGTTCCCCGCGTGTCACTAATACACATTTTGTATACTATGTAGTGGTGTGTGAGTGCTGTTGTTAGGAACGGGTGGATACCCCATACAGTTACAGCGTCGGTAGGTACTGCTGTTAATTTTTCGTAGACAAAAATTTTAGGGTGGTACTACTACAGCACTGCAGCTGTACAGCCATCGTCGAACGGATGAGAATTTTTTTTTAATTTAGATATTTGTTTGTAAATACAAAAGCGGTTTTGAAAATTGGAAAACACAACACGTGATATGGATAAAAATCAAAATTAAAATATTACGTAACATAACTACAGATAGCACGCCCGAAGAGAGCAAGGAGCTATCTACATAATATTTTAGTCCGTTTATTTATATATATTTTTGTAACAGCATCAATCATAGAAAACAAACGTAAAGGTCAGATATTAATATGCCAAAAGCCGCGCAAAATTCCAGAGAGCGTTCTTAAATATATTTAACTACATAAGCTTTGATATATTTAAAGCTATTTAAAAAACTCTTATTTTTTTAGGATCTTCATACTACGTTTTCAAAAAAGACAGATGCCATCTTTTGGAAATAAAATTACTCATGTAAACGTTGAACGGAATCTTGGTATTACTGTATGAAAATCCAATAAAATAATTGGAGATTGATTTGTTATACATATAAATGTTATTCAAATCTTATTATTCTCAATAAATAAAGATTTAATGCAAAATTTTGTAAAAATCATTCCTCCATTTTGAAGTTTGACATATTTTAGAAAATTTATGGCCATAGTTTTTTACAAAGCGTCGTAGCCACTGATAATAGATAAGTATTTATGTAGGTGCCTGATAAAATCATATTCTAATGTAGATAGGTATTAAATAATTTAAAAATAATTGTTGAATCATTTTATATTCCTGGAATATAAATAACGTTTAAATCTTATATTCATCGTTGAAAAAGATTAAATTTAAAATCATCGTTGAAATTGGTATGAACATTCCATAAACAAACTGGTCGGTAAAACAGTAGCCGATAAATTAGATCATAACGTACAGTGAACTTGACAGAATTGTTGAGAGAAAGAAATAAAATTGACAATAATTGAGAATCTTTAAATGGCTTCAGGATTTTAATCAGTTTAATAAAACGTTTGTTTTATCCACATAATAATTTAGAAATATAATATTTGTATTGAAATTAATCACACTCAACAGCGGTATTACATTGTATCTAAATTAGTATGTAAATAAACTCAAAACCACATTAGCTTATTTATTTTATCCTGCATATTATAAAAGTACTGTTAAAAATTTGGACTCATGGTCGTATTGTTGGCGTGAAAATTAATTAAAAAAAATATTCATAGGGTGTCACATACTTAACTTTAAACCAATTGTGTTAAAAGAAGTATTCTTCAAAGACAGCGGCCAATAAGAGGTTTGATTGGAAGCCTTACTTGACGACCCGCAAAGGTTTGTGACAAATCATTCATCCTAGAATAAATATAATATTATTATGATACGACATAAACCTAATGTCATTTCATCTTCCACATAATTTACGTTATGTAATATCATGTACATTAATTAAAGTTATTGTAGGTATATAATACATCTATAACTAGCCAAAATCAACACTCTTTTTATTACAGGTATTTTTTTAAAGTATTTAAATGAATAATATCACAATGAAATCAATATTAACAATTAAGAAATCAAACTAAGGCATACCTAGAACATAAAACTTTTAAAACAAAGTTAATTAAAAACATACAGTCATGGGTTGGGTACATTAGATTTCAAGGTAAATGACACTTAAGAGAAATCATATTTTTATCTACATAATTCACAACAAAATATTTTATGTGCAGTTTGATTAATTTAATATTATAATGTAGGTACCTACTTAGAAAAAAATAAACAGCAGCAATAATATTCCTATATTATAATTTATTCAAACTTCGAACAACAGTTAATTATGTTTTGTTTACATCGTCTATGTGTCAAAATTAATGACAGCTGTGAACCATAGGCTATGATTAAAATGAAATATTTTTGTGAAAGATAATGATTTTTTTTAATGTGTATTTTGTGTAAATAATGTATTCTTTAAATTAATAAAAATACTTACCTCAAATTACTTACGATACACACCATATACACACCTACGTATTTTTTTACAAAACTTTTGTATTAGTTCGAAAACGACTGCAGCACTAAAAAAGAAATATTTTGTTGCGTTGTCTATGAATTTTTTGACACTTCTAATTTTGTTGTCAACTAGAAATTGAAGAACTATTCGAACTATTCTTTTTCTAATGAAAATAATAAAATGTAACCAACTTTCTATTGTCTGGTTATTTTTTAATTATAAATAACGAACATGAATATTAATGAACAATCCACTGGTAAGCATAGTTATTTGTTTCAAAACAATATAATATTAATAATTATATGGCAGTTATAATGTCATTGACTAATTTTTTGTGTAACTATATTTTTACAGGCTCTGGTGGCATTTTCAACAATAAGGACTAATTGGTGAATTTCTAAAACGTAAAAACCTTTATCAAAGTTACCAATTCAACGAGGACAGAATCAAGTCATACTGAAAAATATTAAATGTTTGCCAATTGCCAATTTTGGAATGTAAAAATACAACTATTATGTCATAATCAGTAATAATGAACTGGCTGTCATCCTCTAAAACTTTGCATGGTATAGATAAGTTATGCTGCGACAATACCTACAAGACGATAAACCATTTGTTTGTTTGATAAATAATTAACAATTATTATTTATGACACTAACTATGTCAAGTTTGAAACACAATATTTTGGTTTAGCAAGTCTGAAGCTTTGTGTGCTGACTCTATATGAAATACATTTTTATACAGGTTTTTATTTATTCTTTACTGTAAATTTGTATACATATACGCATAAAAACTTAACATAACAAAGACATCACAGAATCAACACACTAACCCCGTTTTTCATTTGTATAGGAGATATTTTTTCTATTTTTTATCTGTTAGATCTTACAATGACATATTGTCATATGACTGAAATGAAATAAACTAAATTGTTTTATTCATAACTAGAAATATACTAAATGAAATAACATTATGTTTTTCTTTTTCATCAAACATAATAATATATTCTCCCAAACACCACTAAATTTAAAAATGATGCCTCCAGCAAAAAGAAATTATGAGAATTCAGGGAGTTTTGTAAGTATTTTTACATAAGATATTTATGTTATTGTTAAAATAAGTATCAAATAATGTGTCATTTTAACACAACTTACTTTATTATTATTAAAAAGCTATTCTGTAAATTTAGGAAGCAAGAAGATAACATGATTGTCTTATTAGCAAGTCAATTTCATATAAAATTCTTTATAAATTTAATATGTCCCACAAAGTGCTATTTCTTCCTTATGAACTATTTCCCATTGTTGCATATAACTTAACAATGTCTATCGGTGTCAAAAGAAGTATCTTCATGTAGGAGATATCCCTATGAGGGGTTGAATCCTGCAATTGGCATGAAACTTTTCACCATAATTACTCATTTTAAGGTCCAGGATAGCAGATTTATTAGATCTAATGGCGAATTTTGTTAACGTAAAGTGATCACTCGAAGCCAGCATTCGAAATAACGGTAGAAAACGTTCGTCGAAGTGGTTTAAACCATTTTTAAATGGAACATCAGTAATGAATTGTTAGAGTCATTAGTTGTTACATATTAGTCTAAATTTGTGGATGAAATGCCAAAAAAGAAAAAAAAAATATTGGTCTAAATAGAGGATTTCAATCATGGCTCGACGTATATGAATATCTTCGTGTGGTTCTCCTAACTAAAGTTGGTGACCATCACTGCAAACTCTTCATGATTTTGAGCCAGCCTTTTCTCAGAAGACTCTCTTCTGCTCAAACCACTTTTTTCCTTGAATTTTAAGTTGGAAGAGGGAATACTTTTCATCACGGAGTAATGAGTATGTAGCCAAAGTATGGGGGATTATGTCTCTTGACAGTGGTAAGGAGCTCTCTTTTTACTTTTGTATCATTCCCAGGACTCACAGACACCCTATCAACACATGATATGCTCAGCATTCTTCTATATAACCACATCTAGAGAAAATAATCAGTTTAAGTAGAGCTAGATTCTGGTTTAAAACTTGACGTGGACCTTAAATTTGTTATTCAACAGTTGTGTGCATTAAGTTTCAATATTAAGATGTCGACTTTTGATCTTGAGGACAAGGGTTCTATTTCTGAAGGAATCAAAGTTTTTATAGATGCTTTCTTACGTAATACAATACATTGTTTCAGGGACTACACTGATTATATATTACTACTGTAGTATTTATAGGACAAGACAAGTTTCCTTATATTAAATTATACATAAATTCCATAGTAAGAAGCTTAACTTGAACAATCTTAAGAAAATTTATGTCTACTTTTAGTCAATATTTTTAATGAAGATAGATATTTTAATTGTTTCAGCAATTTTTATTATTTAGATTAATTAAGTACCTATAATTGATCAAATTTTTGAAATATAATCTACATACCTAATAATTCAGTAGGTAATGTTTATTTATTTATTTTTTGTATATTGGAGCATAAAACTGTAGGTTCTGCATTGGATTTTAATGTCGTGGATCCTTGCAGGTATATTTTATGGTAGCTCATGCCTACTTTTAGTCAATATTTTTAATGAAGATAGATATTTTAATTGTTTCAGCAATTTTTATTATTTAGATTACTTAAGTACCTATAATTGATCAAATTTTTGAAATATAATCTACATAATAATTCAGTAATGTTTTTATTTATAATAGTATTTTTTTTTATATTTTGGAGCATAAAAGCGTAGGATCTGCGTTGGATTTTGATCATCGTGGATCCTTGCAGGTATATTTATGGTAATCATAGATACAAATTTTTACAATTTTCAAATATATTTAATGTAATAAAGATTCAAGATTGATTTGAAATAAAAATAAATGTAATTCAAACTTTTCTCTTTTTTATAAACATTAAATGTGTTGAAATTCTTCTCTCTTTTTATGGATTGTGAAAGTGTCATTCTTCTTTTTCTGTGCTTATGTCAGTTATAGAGGTCTGTTAAGCAATGAGAAGCTAGACTAGAACCTGTTTAATTACTTACCGATCAAGCCTGACAATCTGAATTAAAAACGTAAAGCAAGACGGGTATTAGCTAGTCATAAAATAAATGTGAGATCACAACAAAAGATGAGGCGCGATATGTATGTGATAAGTGCTTCTAATTTGATTGTCCTTCAGTAGCCAGGCGTGTGTCACTCGCCCATAGAAGATTCTAACGAAGAAGTCTTCGAAAATTTGGGCGCAAGTAGAACTTCTTCAAGGTCTTTAATATGCTGGTAACCATCGCAATGCATGCAGTAGCCACTGTCTATACCTACCTACTGTTCGAAACATTGTACAAAACTCTGGATCATATTTTGGAAAATTTATAAAAGTATGCATGACGCGCCATTCTTTTTAAACATTATTGAAAAAAAAATGAACTAAATCTCTAAATTGTACCTATACTAGCCTCTATATATTTATTTTTATATTTACCATCAATCAGATCCAACTGAATTTCCGTTTTTATCTTAAACTAGCTAACCCGTCGAACTTCGTCCCGCCTTAGCAGACATACTACATAGTGTAAAAATCAGACTTTTTTTATAAAAAATAATTCTGAAAGATTGAAGAAGTTCTATAAATAATCTGTGTACCAATGATTTGAAACTCAATGGTTTCAGGTAAGTAGGTAAATAAAAATTGTGTTGCTATAGAATTTTTCAGAGATGACGTTGTTGTAAATTCGTTCAATAGGTTGATACTAACTATATTAGCCATCTTTTGGTTTTGTGTTAGTTTTTCTGTTATCCGGAGCGGAGAAGAATCCAATAAACCTAGCATCATAAAAATCAATTGTCTTATTTTACTATTGTGATAAGCACTATGGAGTTTAGGAAGCTGTGATGACTTAGAGAAAAAAATACCATTAGGGTGAGCGGGAGTCCCGGGGTACAATAGCTGGTAGAAGTTAATGCGTTGGAGAATATTATCAGATGAAGGTTTTGACGGCCGCGGAGTATGCATGACACAACGCAGAACCTTATTAGCACCTCCAAACATAGCTCACAAGATAGGCATCTGGCTGACAAAACAATATGTATTGGGAATATGCACAGAATGATGAGCGCTGAAGCTTCAGATTAATTAGTAACGTATTACTATATTAAGAAAATATAACATGTACATGAGAAATAAGTTGGTATAGAAAATATAGTTGATCGTCAAAGTAAGTCGCAGATTTTAGAGACTATTAAAATTTTACAATTGTATACATATATATCTTCAAATGAACATAAATGTATACTAACTTATACTTTCTTATATAAATATAATATTATCACGTGAGTTGCTACGAGGTTATTTTGTGAAATAGAATATTTACAAAGAAACTTAAAAGTATAATAAATTTGTACAAATGAAGTGGCTCGGACTTCCGATTTATTACAACAATACAATATGGAACATAGTGGGTACCTAATAATTTAGCTGATAATTATTAAAGAAGTATTGTAAAACACTCGGTGGAAGCCGTGGGGCGTGACGATTGGTTTAGCGCCGGAGGTGTCGCGGCCCACAGTTGAGCTGCCCTGGCTGCCACGATGGAGAGACGCGCAACACCCTTGCAGTACGGAGGATGGGTTTAACAACTATTTTATTGTATTATCTCACTACTGAGTATTTCTACCATAAGATCAGAGGCGGTTCTAGGCTTTAAACTTAAAATACGCTGAAATAAATTATATTTAAGTATAAGAAAATATCAAATAACCTTACAAAGTCTTAGGTATTACTAAATTACCTATCTATCCTAATTACCACATATTCTTCGTATAGATTTCATCTCTACTGCATTTATACTACATTCTTCTTTTTTCGTCCATGTCCACGTTTCACAACCATACATCATCGATGGTAGCAGGATTGCGTTATGCACTAGTTTCTTTGCTTGTAGTGAGACGTTGTTGTTTCTCATTATAGGTCTTAGTGCACCGCCCACCCTGCAACCAGCAACTTTCCTGCGTTCGATTTCTTTTTCACACTTTCCATCACGACTAAACATGCTTCCTAAATACACATACTCATTCACTTGCTCAAGACATTCATTTAGTGTCGTGACAAAGATGAAAATTTATAAGTTGAGATGGTTTGGGCATTTGTCATTCTCACAGGACCCAAGATTTGTAAACCGTCTAGAACAATGGTACTCAACCTTTTTTTTCGTCGGGCCACATACATGTATTTTAAAAGTTACGCGGGCCGCACCCCCTCCCCCCCCCCTGATTCATAATTGAGTTTCATAAAAACATAAACAAGAAAGGATGAATACAATAATATTTATATCAATAGGAACGTCCGAACGGACGCGACCATTTAGCTGAAGTGAAATACATTAAAATGGCTCTCATTTTTTATTAACTTTGCCATAGTTTATCCAAAAAGGTATCACGTTCGGTCAACATTCGCCCTTTTCACGGTCACTTATATAGAGCCATGTGCTAACTACTGGATGAATGAGTATAAAACCCTGTATTTTAATAGTTAAGGTGGTTCGTAATGGTTTCTCTTCAGGTTTTATGGAATGGAATTGCGAGTTTTTTAAATCATATTTTGTATAAAAAGTGTGCCGGGCCGCATGCCCACGGCCCACGGGCAGCAGGTTGAGTATCGATGGTCTAGAATGAAGAAGTCATGGCTTATTGACAAAAGTAAAACGAAGAAAATTTATCATCCATATTTTCTATTCGTATCTATTATGTTTAAGAACTATTCTATATTTTATTTAAATTTTATTCTATATTTCTCTCGAATGCCGATTCAATTCCGAATGTTTTACCAAAAAAATACCCCAACCGCTTGAAAACCAGTGCGGTACTCCTATTCTGAGTTTTACTCACTAATTTATGTATTTTTTTTCTTTTCAATAAAGGCTATTATAATTATTATTATGACCTATGTATTAGCATTACATCAATTTTGATTGAATTGAATAAAATACAAGAATTCTTCCTTTTTTATACTTATGTTTTCTCGGGTGCAGAGCATTGTTCCTACGCCCTGCCCTGTCCATCTAATTGGGTAAAAGGAATGTATTGAGTGCAGAGCTGGTGGCAGGGGTGGGTGGGCGCACATATCTGGGTGAAGGTCTGCATACTAATCCGCTTTTGGTGTCCGATTATTCGTTTTATTTAATCAGTCAGTTATATTGTTACCTACGTATTATTGTGTGCGGCCACTCATTACGAATGTATCTCGCAGCTGAAGAGAGCCGCAAGGTCAGGATAAATCAGCAGAGCTTCGTATCTTATCCATACGAAATCGATATAAATATTAAAAATATGTTACTTTAATTCAGGAGGTAATTTTCAATATGTACTAGTCTAATCCACTTTTTGTAGTTTTGAGAAAACCACGTTTCAGGGAAATCTAAATAAGATATTACTTAGGTATATATTTAGATATATATTTAAAAAAATCAATTACGTACCTACTTTGATAAAAAAAAAGTGATTTCTAAAACGACAAAGAATTAATTATTATATTGATGAATTCATAGGGCTGAAAGAAAAGGTGTAAAAAAGCGTGGCTGACCGAGAATGACGTGGATCGAACACATCGATTCCATCCTCAAGGAAGGCCAGGTAAGAAGCAAGATAAATAGGAGAGGTTGTATGATAAATGTAGGTCGGTGGAAGAAGCGAAAGAAGTATGCTTGGATAGAAAAGAGTGGAGGTCTTTTCTCTCTGCCTACCCCGTACAGCAGCGATGCACAAACCGCGGGCCGCATGCTGCCCTTTGTTAGTTTACATGCGGCCCGCCGACGATATTGGAAATATTGCCTAAAATATTGGAAAATAAAAAGAATATTAATTACTTTTGTAGATTTTCGAAAGATTATTAAAAAAAACTGTTTATTAGTTACTTTTTTGGTTTCTTGTGTGAAATATCGACTGTGGAAGTCGTAAGTAACAATATTTCTTGACTTTTTATTGAAACTTTTGAATTGTTAGTAATAAAAATGCGGCATTAAGTACCTACCTTCCACTTTCTTGTTCAGGTTTACTACGTACCTATTCTACTCGTCGTACCAAGCACATATATCAATTTCGATATGGATAAGCCAGGAACTAGTAAAAAACGCAAGGTTAAAGATGAAAATCGGCAGTTTCAAGATATACTTCTTTGTTTCATCGCGTAATAATATTGCGTGTTTACTATGCAACAGCTCTATTGCCATTCCAAAGGAATATAATGTGCATGAAAAGGCACTATGAAACACAGCATCCTACTTTTACAAAAATAAAGTGAAATCAAAAAATTAAAAATTTTAGTGCGGCCCGTCTTTGGCTCATAATCTTCCCCAGTGGCCCCTGCTCCCTATAAGTCTGTGCATCCCTGCCGTACAGGATGGTTTAAAAAATCCCGAAAAAACACTTGAATTTGACTGAATTTGTTTGCAACAAATGGATTTGACCATTTTTTAATGTTTATTAGATTTGACTAATTTTAACGCAGATCTGTGAGAAAATCAAAAATAAATCAGTAATTTTGTATGAAAATAATCAAGATGGCGTCAACGAATCCTGCGATCCTATTGGTCGAATTAGATTTGAACGGTAAGTTTGATGAATTTGGCTAATTTTGTATTTGACCACTATTGAAAATTACCTTATGTGGGATATTTTCTTCATAAAACTTCAAATACACGGCATTTGCTCCGAGAGAAATTTATGTAATAAACAAAATCACTGTTTTTTGTTGCCATGTTATTTATTAAGTTGCAATTCTTATGATCCCAAGATGAATGTTAATACTATCGATAGTATTTTCATTAAGATCCTCCAACTGCACTGAATCAAACATTTTGAAAACGTTGTTAATCTTTGTACCTAATTTTTCGCCTTTAGTTAAGTTTTAATTTTCATTCTTAATATGTATGAAAAAACATTTTAGACTCAGCTTCTGCGTTACTTTTTTCTATTTCCTTTGTTTCAACCTTTTCATTTATAATTATGTAGTGAATGTGCTTGCATATTATGCTCTCACTATAATCATCACAGGTACATGTAAACGTGTGACAACATATGCCACACATGCGACACATTTTTGTGCAGCAGTTTTTGTCTCCTTTCTTTTCCACAATATACACTACATTGGTGTTTTTGTGAATATGCCACATTCCATTCAAATTTTGGACATTATAATTCTCCATTGTTTGCGCTTTACAATGCCTGGTAAATATCTCCCTCATAATGTGTTTATTGCTTTTCCCTTTTACCAGTTACCAACAAGCCTTTCTCTTCATTTTTCTTTCAAAAATTGGAGAATTAAAGACAATGCTTTGTCCAATATTTTAATAGAATGCCTATCGGCATCATATTTCAAGATTTTATGCATGGCTTCTATGTGCATATTGGTGTTTATGTCTTCTGGTCATCTATAACAATATGCCCATTTAGCAGTGTTTTGTGAATATGTAAGTATTCACAAAATATTTGCCAAACTCACTTGTGTCATCATCACCCATTAATTTACAGCACCGTATGTGAATATTATGTACCTACCTGAAAGGTTTTGGATTTATGTGGATAGGGAAAGACTCTGTGGGATATGGAGAGGAATGAGAATATTAGGAAGGAATGTGGTGTGGAAGTTAGTGTGGTGACAAAGAAATGAATATAAATGGTTCGAATATGTTGAAGAATGCGTGAAACGGAAATAATTTCTACCTAACGTTGACCGATCGATCACATCGTTTCCGGAGTAAGACAAAAGATCTACAATGTCTTTGAAAGAAGTAATTAAAGTAATCTGAGGTGATGCGTAGAAAAAACGGAAAATTGAATCTGAAAGAAAAAAGCAATCTAGATATATTTTTTACTAACTTTACCGACGGACGTTATCCAGTAGGCCTTAATATGAATATTAATTTCGGATTTTGTAATTCATAATTTATACTTTTGTATATGTTGAATACGTTTAAAATATGTTGAAAGTTAAAAAAAAAATAATGGTGAAAGCTTGAAAAAGAAATCCATAAAAAATCTGCGTACCAATATTTTTTTTTATGTCAATGGTAAACAAAATTTTGTTGTTATTGAAATTTTTGTAGATGGCGTCGGCGTCTCAGGATATCCGTTCCGTACTAACTTTAATATTATTTCTTATGCATTTTTCAATGTTTTTAATTGTAGTTATTCTGTTATCCGGGGCGGAGAAGAAATCAATAAATCAAACATCGGAAGAATCTGTTCAGGCGATCTCGACAATGTTCGCACTAACCCGAATATGTACTCGTATACTTTATTATTACAAGATATTATTGAATTCTGAATAATCTCGATGCGCTTATACCAAACAAACATAGAGGCAGTGCTAGGAATAGAGAATGCTTTCTTGATCGTTGATGTAATCTGGCATTTCCCATGAATTAGTTCTTGATCAATATCAACGATCAAGAATGAATTCTCTATTTCTAGCTGTGGCTCTATGATAACAAAAACATAGGTATATAAAATTATAATGAGAGATTTATTTGAAAAATTAATAATACATTTTTCAATACTTAACTTAATTTTGCTAAAATAGATGCTAAAAACATCCGACGTGAAACCATGTAATTTTTTTTTTTAAATATTTAAAAATCCATAATCAGGCACAGGTTTTGGCTTTGATTCCCGTTGGGTCGAATTTTTTCTACATATTTAAATATCTACGCGGGTTTGGTCGTTGTAATTCTGTTTCAGATTGCTTCAGGAAAAAAGTATCTAGCAATAAATTTCAGTTACATAGGTACAAACAGTGACTGAAAAATGGGTAAAGATTTGTCAATTTATCTACATTTCCAAATTTCTGTTGATTCCATATTTGGTTCCTAAGGTGTATTTTTAGTTCCACTTGATTTAGAACCGTGATCTGTCGTTGGTCTAAAGTGGAAGGAAGGAGGAACTGAATGGGCACCACCCACCTGTCACGGAGCCGCAGAAGCGTTTACCAAAACCCACAAAGTCTCGATGATCTTGAACGCCGGTGCGGTCCATAAAAAGATGATTTATTGTTGGAGTGATTGCGATCAAGCCAATCATCAATGTGAACAGTGGAATGGCGGAGCGAAGTGTAGCGGATATATTCTGTTGGCCCCCATGCACAATCTCATCCACCATCTCGCGTGTGAACTTGTATGTTTGTTTTCATATGGTCGATATTGTGAACAGATGTTCTTCGAATAAGACCCTTCCCCGCCCGGATGTTTCAGGAATTTGGAGATTCCTTTTTCTCCAAATTCCTCATATTATATAAACCCAAGACGGGACTCCGAAATAGCCGTAAGGATCCTACATCGGAGTCAATCCCGTCCGATATTTTAGACCGGCAAAAATTATTAAATGTCCCACAACTAGAATCTTGTTTTTTCAACCTCTATGAGCAGCTACTATTGTTAGTTAATATCAAAACAGGGTCTCAGGATCCTCCGCCATCTAGCACGCGCCGCATCAGCCCAAACCAACGCAGGGCAAATGCAAACTCCGCAAGAGAACGAATCAGAACTCCCTAAACAAGAAACATCCTAATCTAACCCGACCTAACCGAACCGAACCTAGCCTCTCAAAACTTACAGGTCTTGGAAGAAGTCAAGCGCCATGTATCCCTTGTGTACCGAGAACAAAATTAGATCTATTATGACATCCTTCATTATAGCTGTTTATGGATTTAAGTCGCGAAGCCACTGGTTATTTGAAAAGGCATCTGGAGTCACTTGTCTGCTTAAATCTCTCTGAATTTGTACCAGACTTTCGTCGAAGTCTGGTGGAACTACACCGATAAATTGATACAATTTCTCTATTGTTGTTGGTTTAAGAGGCTTTATGAAAACCACCTCTCCCGTTGAGTCGTCACAACAATGCAGAGATGACTGGCAGGCGGACTTGGGAGAGACGGCGTGGATGGTCCCACATGAAGGCATCAGTGCAGGCGACCACTTGCCGTATGCTTTGTGGACTACCCTCAATAGACTCAGGGTTGGTTTCACCAGGTGTAGGAGGAACCTAGTTGGGGCTACCTCTCTGCGGATGAGCCTGAAGGTGAGATGACGACCACCTCAGGACATGCCCATTGATTGGGGAAAGCTGCAATCCAAAAGACCTTATCCTGGCATACGAAAAGGAGATGACATTACTACATGGGTATCTATTGTTTTCTTCATTTATGTGTATCTATTTTATTAAGATACTAGCTAGTTACCCGTGGCTTCGCTCACGTGTTACTGTATTTGCTTTCTCTTCCTAAACAAAATGCAGAATTAATTATATTCGCATCAAAATTAATAATAATAAGAAACAACATCAACATTTCTTTTTTTAAATATATATTCTAAAATTTCCATTAAATTACTATATTTTTATTTATATTTGTCGTTATTAATCTGTATTTAAAAAATATGTGCTTCTTATACAAATAGAATCAGCCCGCGAACTTAAAAATTTCGCTAACTTGACTGACATTGTTCTATGAGAATCCCAAAAAATAACTCGAATAACTTTTATTCCATCAAATGACGTTATTTGAAATCAATTTTTATATTGCTGGATATGAATAGAAAAATATTCAGGTCTCGAAAAGCAATGAAATTAGTGATCTTTAAAACACTTATTTCTATCTGCTTTGGGCATTTTTCAAGCTACAGACGTTTTTTTAACATTTCAATTTATATCTTTCACGTTGATTTGTTGTTGTTTGTCTGGTCGTAGGTTCGAAATTTAGTTCATAAATATCTTATCCTGAGCAAACACGACATAAAAAGAATAAACGATATCGGTCCAGCCGTTCAGGTCGAAATAAATAACGTTAAACGTGAAAACTGTTAACGTTCCGAACGTTAACGTTTACCAAATTGAAAATGTTTTGCAAACAAAAAAAAAAATGCGTTTCGTCTTCAATATAATAGCAGCGTCGTAATACTTCCAAAGATTTTGAGGTAACGTTTAACGTTAATTTTGAATAACTGACAGAATTATTTTTTTGACTCGGAATTTGGAACAACATTGTTTAACGCACGTTGAACAACAGTTTTTACGTTATCTCTATGGAAATAACAACAAATTGTTAACGTTGGAGCTGTCGTTAATATTTCGACTTGGCCTCCAGGCGTGATGCGATGACCACGTAAAGTAGGTCTCCATTTTTATAATAACGTAATATTCTCCCTTTTAAGCCCCCCCCCCGCTCACCGCAAACCAGCCCGGAGGAAACTAAACTGCAGCAAACCCGATCCGCACAAAGCCAAACCCTAGCCCGATTGCCAAAAAGCCAGCCGCACACAGATCAAGCCCGTGGCGGTTCCCCCCAAACCACCCCATAATACGGGAGGCCTTGGACCCACTCAGGAGAATAGGTTAGGCATAAAGAACTCTCCATTGCGCTCGAAGTCGTCCGAGGCTCATTGTGCCTTTTCTAACCGGTTGAGGTTTAAGGAAGTGAGGTGGTCAACCTCAGTATTCTAATGGTATAAGTAATTGGCGTTCGACTATAAACGAATTTTCGACAATGTAGAGTAGGAAGAAAATTAACTGTCCACTGTTTATATTTTTTATTAGATGAAACGGATATCGGCAACTATCCGATATCCGGTCTATCCGGCGGCGTAAATAATATCCTGCCGGATACCGGATAGTAAAAAGAGGCATGTTTGGATAACTCATTGATTTGTTTATTAAAGTATCACTTAAGAAATACACCTTATAATCACAAAATAAATTCTACAACTTAGAAAATTGATTATCAAGCATAAGGTAAATTATGGAGAGTAATTCTATATAATATTTCGTTATATAGACTATTAGACTATATAGAGGAAAACAGCAGCTTTGCTGGTCTTCGTAAGTAAGGGAAGTTTAATAAAACAACGTTTCGTCATATATCATCCTGGCTGAAGATGCAGATAGTTTCCGCGATTTTTGGAACAATAACGTTCAGGCAACGGAGTCAGTCCAATTGGTATATACCGCCTACGTAAGCGTAATTCATGCGTTGTACCCATGGTAATTTACGCACTGGCCGGGCTCTAGTAAGGACTTCTTTAGCATTCTGCGAATTTTATAAATTTTTGAAAATAAAAACACCGATATTTTAAGGGGAGCGCTTTTCTTCCTACCGCAAGGGTTCCGAAGACAAAGAAGATCTTCTCATATATCAAAGAGGGTCTTCCTCGTGTTCTGCTCCTTCGAAGCAGAGCTGAGGGATCTGGAAATGGTGTGTGAGGAGGTCATAATATCCGGCTAACTGCTATCCCTTTCGTCTCTATTTTTTATACGTTCCAGTGGACAGTTAATTTTTTCGCACTATACAGTGACGAAATGATGTGGTCATTGACTTGCCAGTGTTTTCAAAACAATTATTTACGATCTGTCCTAAAATGATATGAGGTTTTGTAGATAATTTTAAAATTTAATATTTTGCACATTGACTACATTTGATATAAAATAATTTACCTATTGACTTCATAATACTATTTACCTTTTTTCAACATAATATTATATCAACTTGCTATTCATGGTTTACGCAATAAATTCAAAGCAAGATTACTCATAGTTTTTTTTTTTTGTGAGTGTTTTTATGAAATGGCTTCAAATATTTTGACAGATCAAGACATAAAGAATTGCAATACAATCCAGATTCTTTTCGTGAACTTACCGTAAATTATTTTAGTAGAGATAATAAATTACTAAATTATAAATTACTAAAATAGGTAGGTACCTACATAATGATTTTAATGTCGATCGTAAAAAAAACAATTCAGAATCGCTGTACAGGATGCATGGTACGAAAAATATATTGAAGTAGGTAGGTACGTAAAGTGTTTGTCTGAATTCACGGAAAGTGTATTATCTCTTATATAAAAATGGAACGCTAATTTGCGCGGTCATCGTATGGGTAAGAACACGTTGAAAGCCGATTACGATCCGCGCCGACCAGCTCAAAGATTGTTGTCTATGGTTTCCATGCATTTAAATGGGCGTGTCGGAAAGCGGGTTCCTGCTTTTTCTGTGGGTTTCCCCATTCAAATGCATAGTAACATTCTTTGCGCCGGTTGGCGCTAGTCAGAATCGGCATTCTACGTGTTTCTTACCCTATGAGAACAGCTGAACTTATATCGCCCATTTTTTTGTCGTGTTTGCATTTGTCTGAAGGGTCTTATGAAAGAAAAAAGTTGCACGGAATAAAAATAAAACTTCCATTATACATTTTTTCTAATTTTGAAATTAAATCAGGCGTTTAACAGGAATCAGTTGTTTGATAAATGATACGATTCACGGAATGCTGATAGAAAATAATATAATGATATGTTTTATAACAGATGCATCGGTTACAGTACCTAGTTAAAAAGGTATTAATGAATGTATCATTATACTAATTCATATTCAATAATATAAGGACCACGTCGTCGTCTGTGTTAAATAACTTTAAACTGAAATCAACTTAAATTTATACATAAAATCTCGAACATATTATTTATATTCCAAGACGGGACGAAGTTTGACGGGTCGGCTAGTTCAAAACTATATTAATATTATAGATTACGCAATAGTTTCGACACGTGTATTGGAGAAAGTAGGTTGGGCTGGGTAGGTACCTACCTACGTATATATTCATTGGGTAGGAACACGTAGAAAGCGGATTCCGATACGCGCCGACCAGCTCATAGATTGTTGCCTATGGTTTCAATGCATTTTAAATGAGCATGCCGGAAAGCGGGTTCCTGCTTTTCTGTGGGTATCCCCATTCAAATGCATAGTAACATTCTTTGCGCTGGTCGGCGCGGATCGGTATCGGTTTTCTACGTGTTCTTAGCCATACACCGCGGCACCACACCGGCCCGGCTCGCCGAATGAGATCCAACTGTCGATGGCCTGAGTCGGTATGTTTATTGTATGAAACGATGTCGTCAATAAATTAAATTTTTACAAAAATTGTTAAGAAAAGTTTGAGCTGTACTGCTATGATATATGTAATTTTTATAGAAAAATAAAATATCTAGTTGTAGCGTTTCGGCGTTTTTCGACATTTTTATAAAATTCTGAAATATAGGCACTGAAACTCGTAAATTTGTCATAAAAAAACATTTTTCTTTATAAAAAAAGTTTGAGAAATTCTGAAACTTCTTCATTAAATTATATTTTAGATATTGTATTTTTCTATATACATACACAATTTTAGGGTTCTAGATTTTATGGTTTTCGAGATATATGGAAAAATTAAATAAAAATTCAAATGTTGATAACCCCTGACTGAAAAAAAAAATCAAAATTCTGAGTATACAAATTTTGTATGCTTAAAGTATTCAATATTTTCTGAAATTTTAGGATCTGTGCATCAAGCGAATCAAAAGTTATAAAGAGGGGACGGATACACACACATACACGTTGGAAAAGTGCCCCTCACCCCCTCCCCTCTAATTAATGATATCTTTTGAAAACGAAATAGTATAATTTGACTCTTTCTGAAGAAATCATTTTTTTGAAATTTCGATAAAACCAGTTTTAAACTTTTTAGGAGGCACTTAAAAATCATCCCTTTTTATATGTGCCCTTTTTAGTCTCTTTTAGTTAAATTTTGGAAAAATTGCCGAATATGCTAACACTCATTTCTATAGAAGAATTCATATGCCAAATCTCAAGTTCGTACCATGTCTAGTTTCCGAGATATTCGCATACTTTGAAAAACATTCAACCCTATTTTTCACCCCCTTAGGGGTGGAATTTCCAAAAATCCTTTCTTAATGGAAGGTTTTGTATTGAGACCTACCTGATTTCCAAATTTCACTTCTCTACGATTAGCCGTTTGGGCTGTGCGTTGATGAGTCAGTCAGTCAGTCAGTCAGTCAGGCACTTTCCTTTATTATTATAGATTCTGTATGAGAAAATATATGAATCTGTTGCATTTAACAAAATAAGACTATTATTTACAACGTTCTTTCTCACATTTTCACAACATTTTGCAATTTTGGAGGACATTGATGATATTTGTATGTTGGCGGTATATTTTGAAGGTACCTACTAATATAAAGATAGGTACCTTCTTTTGAAGGTACGAAATTTAAAGATAGGTACCTGCTATAAACACATATTTTTATGATTTAATTTAATTTAATCTTTGATTTATGAAAAAAAAACATTGTTACCGTTATATAAGTATTGATTTTTTTTTCTTAAATAAAATGAATCCGTGCTCACTCAAAGTGAACAAAAATACACTCCTTGACTCTTTCACAGTAAGCTACTTAAAGCTTGTGTCGTGAAAGAGGAAGATGGTCGGCACCTGGGATCGAACAACGATCTCCAGTACGAAACAATACGAAAGCCGGCATTGTAACCGCCAGGCTACCAACCAGCTATTTTAGTTTATGTATTCTTATTTATATAAGCTAAAATATATTATGTATATAAAATAATCTTACGAATATAAAAAAATATATAAAATATATAAAATATATAAACTATATAAAATATATAAAATGTATAAAATATATAAAATAAAATATATAAAATATATAATAATAAAAAAATATATAAAATAATCTTATGTATTCTTATTTATATAAGCTAAAATCTCCAAAATAAGATTGTGTGATCAAAGGGTGGTTTTTATAAACGCCAGAGCAAATATTAAAATATGTTTCTTCTTCAACAACAAGGGTGCAACGACTAGTTTGGTATAACAATAATTATTCAGTTCATAAACAATTATGATTTGGTACATGCATGCAGCACATCGCAGGATTAACACTTACATCGCAGAAACAATAATATGCATAATTGTATTATTTTGAACAAACAATCAGAGGAAATTGCAACATTCGGTTGTTATGAAGAACCGTTTGGCAATGAAAGTCACTGGCGCTTCTATAGCAGCAAGCCACACATACACCAGATTTTTTTATTCTTTGGAATTAATTTGAATATTTGTCGGTATTAATAAATTGTCAGTTGTGTCGTAACCAAAATATAATCTGCTTGTATTTTTTTTTATTATCATTTCAATTTTACACCTTAATTATGTTGCAGAATTAATTATTATTACAAATTACTTATTCAAGTCCATGAATCTTCGCTTTCATAGTATTTTTGTTATTAATATTTAATTCGATTGTCCAACTATAAAATATAAATCTATATAGGTACCTATTAATTAATACGTGGAGCAAAAACTTTGTGACTATTTTTACGAAAAATACGCGGACGGAGGAGTATGAAATTTTGCATACCTACTTATAGTTTATTTAGGTACGAATGCTGGGGGGCGTCTGCGTCGAGAGTATCTGGAACAGTTATATGAGGAGATGGGCTGCGCATCTTACATGGAGCTGAAGAGGGCTGCGGAGGACCGGACGAGATGGAAAACTAGATGCAGATCTTTGCTGCAAACCAATCCGTAGGATTGAGACTGCAGAAGAAGATATAGAGGAGGGGTGGCGAATGCTAATATTTTCTAAAAATCATGCATAAAAATAGATCAAATCAATAAAAAAAAAACACTACGCACACTACTGTAATGTTATGTACTTGATACACACACACACTTCTACAAACTACTTATAAGGAGCATCAACTTCGTAGAAACAAATGTGAAATGAAAAGCGCCTCATATAATGTGTGCAGAAAGCTTTTTGAAGGCGGTTTATACAGGGTGACTGGTAATTCGATACATTACTTGAAAGGGGTTATACTAGAGCGAATTTGCAACAATTTTGTCCCCATTAACTAGGGGTTAAAGTCAGTGGTTTTCGAGTTATTTTACTTTTTAGAGTTTTTTTTTAACTGTCCAACTTTTGACCTAAAATTGTGACCAATGGAACAAACCACCACGGGCTTACGACCGTATTCTACTGTTATTTCGAAGGCTGGCTTAGTGTGATCACTTTACGTTAACAACGTTCGCCACTAGGTGGTAATGTTTGAGTCTCCGAAACTCCTAATCTCGAGAATTCTCGACATGTGAAAAAATCTCATGCAATACAACAAGTAGATATTTAATAATTAATGAGATATAGAAAAAGAAGTTGGAAATTATTGAGAACAAGAGAGCACTGCTGACATGTATTTGGCGCCAGGATATGACTATATCCATTTTTGTTAATGTCTCATATTTATTGCCTATTGGCTTGAATGGTACACATCGTTCTAATTATGTCTAGATTCTTGTGACCCTTTTTCAGGACTAGATGTTAAAGAATTATTTAACAACTAATGACTCTAAAAATTCATTACCTATTCCATTTAGGAAAGTAAAAATACATTTATCTAATAGCCGAATAATAAATGAATAATTGAAGTAAAAAGCAAGAAGAAAATTTCAAAATCCTCAGAACAATACAACGTTTTAAAATCACAAGTGAGTTTTTTTTTTTCATTTTTAATTTCGATTTTTCAAAGGGAGTTACTTCAAAAAATTGTTATATACTTGGCGTACTAACCAGAGGAAAAACTTCCCCAATTAATAAGCTTTCCGTAAACGTAGGTATAAATATTTTCCACTTTACTACAATTTTGGAAAATAATCAATATTAAACCTTCTCCAAGAAATATGATATCAAAATGAGCACAGATTCATTTAAAAAAAAAAAAAATGTAGAAAGATTTTTGTAAATCCGATTCGTAAAGTATAGATTTGAAATTTTTTATAGACTCATGAAACACCCTTATAGAATATCAGAAAACAATAAGTAGCGTAATCTTTACAAATATGACGTATTAAAAAACACTTAAGAGTGATAAATCATTGATTCGTCATGCGATCTGCCAAAGATAGGACCATCGGCTTCTTTGTTGCGTCTGCTAGAGAATTGTTTGCCCAGCATCAGCTGAGGGTACCTACTCATCCAGGAAGAGAATAATTGAATAAGGTCTCTACTTTGAACAATGGTTCAGGCGAGACTCGGTGTGTTCTTCACTCGCTTGATTTCTTTGAGACGGATGGCAGATCTTCATGATAACCTCGAATCGCCACCTCCTCGATGCCGTCAATAAAACAATAAAATAATATCTTCAATTATGCATCTTTTCCCCCGACTCGTTACATCAAAAATAAAGAAGTGATAATATTGGTAAATTTACAACTGCTATCAACCTTTTGTAGTAGGTATTTTTATTCAATTTATTTCTGCATTGCATCCGGATCAGATTAAGTTGGATTAAAAATTTACTAATTGAAGAACGAATTCAGTTTTAAGGATTTTTTTTTTGATAGTTACTTTTGGCAGAATGTCATCTAAAAACACCGAATACGTGTGTAAAGTGTGACGTCATTTGACAGCTTCGCGCTCCAATCTTCCATACATTTTGTATAGAATCAATTCCAGAAAAAAAATTGTTTCTTAGAGAAACCATAAAAATAGGATTAATGGATTGGAATTGCACTGGAAACAAACAGGGACAAAAAAACATCTTAAAAACGTCGTCTGTGGTTAAAAAAAATCAACAAACAACCCAATTTCATTCGTATGGGATTTGAAATGTCAGATAGCTTCGTGGACTAACTTTACACCCGTATTACTGCAGTTATCA
Source organism: Mystacides longicornis (assembly GCA_963576905.1). Classification (NCBI taxonomy): domain Eukaryota; kingdom Metazoa; phylum Arthropoda; class Insecta; order Trichoptera; family Leptoceridae; genus Mystacides; species Mystacides longicornis. The sequence goes on from OY756437.1 coordinate 26,716,878, forward strand.
TATTATGTGTACCCAGCTATTTATGTTTAAAAATGTTCGATATAGGGACCACAGGACAAGGTCTGTCGGGAAAGCTAGTCAAGTATAAAATTCGCTTATTTCAGAACAAAAACTGCCAACCGATGCATTTGTTTATAGTGGTGGACCGACCATATCGGTGCCGTCTTAGAGAAGGGCCAAGTCCTGACTTAGTATGACCAAAGAGCATGCATGCGGAATGTTATGCGTTTGGAGGAAGCGAAAGACTTTTTTATGGATAGGAAAAAATCCGTGCTCTCTGCCTACCCACTTCGGCAAACGGCGAGATAGGTAAATTATGTTTAGATTCTTGTGACCATTTATCAGGACTAGATCTTAAAGAATATGTAACAACTAATGACTCTAACAATTCATTACTGATGTTCGATTTTTAAATGGAACAAACCACTACGGGCTTACGACCGTCTTCTACTGTTATTTTTTTTTATATATAAATGAATCTGTGCTCACTCAAAGTGAACACAAATACACCCCTTGACTCTTTCTCAGTAAGCTACTATCCCAGGGATCGAACCACGACGTCCGCAGTACGAAAGCTGGCTTATTGTGATCACTTTACGTTAACAACGTTCGCCATTACGTGGTAATGTCTCCGAAACTCCTAATCATGAGAATTCTCAACATGTTCAGCATATCGAAAAATCTCATGTATACAACAAGTAGATGTTTAATGAAAAATAGAGATAAAATTTGGAAATTATTGAGAACAAGAGAGCAACCAAATTGAAAGACTGCGACTGCTGTCATGTATTTGGCGTCAGGATATGACTATATCCATATTAGGAGTTTCGGAGACTTAAACATTACCACCTAATGGTCACACTAAGCCAGCCTTCGAAATAACAGTAGAAGACGGTCGTAAGCCCGTAGTGGTTTGTTCCATTTAAAAATCGAATATCAGTAGTGAATTGTTAGAGTCATTAATTATTGTTACAAATATCCTCTGAGATAGGTAAATAAAAAACTGCCGTTATAATTTTTATGAATAAATTCGGCGACCAAGCAGGCATAAAAATATCAAAGACAACCACCATTAAGTAATTTAATTAGCAGTATCAGGTGTTGGATCTGCCATTGCAGCTGTCATGCGCCATTGTGTCGCACCTACCTCACGGTGTCCACCGTTCAGGAGGCTATGTACATTATTTTGTCACTCGCCATCACACACTAATTAGGGATTATAAATGGCGGAATCTCTCAAACAAACAATGGTGTTGCTGCCAACGCCATTTAACTTTATTATTTATTTTTTTAATATTTTAATTTAATTACCCGAGGTTAATTTATTGTTTGGTCAAACAGAAGACAAGAGAGGTAGCCAAGGGGGATACGGGTAATAATGAAACAGTAGCTATACGAGAGATACCTGTTATTGGAACACTACATATTCTATGTGTTTGTTTCATGATTTTTTTGTATGTGTTGTTCCGTTGGTGTCTCTTCTATACAGGTACTTTTTTGGAGTAAATCCATTAGAAAAATCGAAATTAAACACAAAAAATACCGACTTGTGATTTTAAAACGTTGTATTACTGAGGTTTTGGAAATTCTCTTTTTGAATTTTTTTCCACTATTCCTTTATTCGTCAGCTATCGGAAAAAAATATTTTTACTTTCCTAAATGGAGTAGTTTGTTCACAATTTTTAATTTTAGGTCAAAAGGTGGAAAATTGAAAAAAACTCTAAAAAGTTAAATAACTCGAAAATCACTGACATTTGACCCCTGGTTAATGGGAACAAAATTGTTGCAAATTTACCACGTATTTGATACTCACACACACTTCCATACACTACTTATAAAGAAGATCAACTTCATAGAAAAAAATGTAAAATGTAAAGCGCCTGATAATTGGCGCAGAAGGCTTTTTGAAGGCGGTAAATTCAAATGTATATTAATATTGTTTTTTTTAATAGGTAATAATAGAAATAACTTTATACATAATATCAACATTTAAAATTTGACGTATCTACGTCATTGTTTTGGAAAGAAAATTGTAAAATAGCACTCGCTCAGTCTAATGTTTAAACTTATAATCTAAATTAGTTATGGTCGAATTTCGAGCACTGGTCGACCACTAGTTTAATTAAAATAACAATCATACACTAGGTATACCTTCTAATTAGATAAATCTGAATAGACCAGAATATGAACCCGGGCCACTTTGATTTGTGAATCTTTTCTTTATCAAACGAACAATCTGCTAAGCAGATCGTAATTAAAATGATGCAGTGTATTACATAAGGCCCGTTAGTCGGTGCGTTCACAGAGTATTGTTGTGTCACGTCACTTTGGGCTCGCACCGCCCTCTCGGGGAACCGTTTGGGCTCTAATTACTGTTTTACCCAGAATGTTCCCAAATAATTGTGGGTTTGTTAGAGCAGACAAACAAATACCATTCACACCAATTATTTCAATTATTATCTAAGAGGAGATAACTGACACGTAATTGGATAATGAGATATGAGCAGTGGCGTAACTAAAACAGTAAGGGGCCCAGATCCAAAATTCAACATCGTCTATGTTATTTTTTTCAGGGCCACGCCGATGTGGTGATTTCCTGCGAATGTTTATCTGAAATGTTTTTATTGTCTGGTGTAATGATGTAACTTACTAACTAACTCTCCCTTTTACACCCCACTCAGGGACATAGGGAGGCAACAAGAGCTCTCTACTGCACTCGATCTTGCGCAGTAATGATGATCTCCTCCCACACCATGTCCAAAATCCTCAGCTCAGCTTCGAAGGAGTGGAACACAGTGTGAGAAGGTCTTCCTCGTCTTCAGGACCCTGATGGGAGGAAGAACAGCGCTCTCCTCGGCCAACTGTCATCCGGCATCCTTAACACGTGCCCCACCCAAGTCCATCTCCTCTCCACAATGGTATAGGTGATGGGACCACGCTGGGTGCGCTAGCGTATAGCGTCGTTCGTGATGCGGTGGTACCATCTTATACCCAAAATTCTCCTGAGGCGATTCATTTCAAATACAGAGATTTTGAAATGGTGGAATGTTATACAATGTGCTATTTCGATACTTGATCAAACAAATTGTGCGAATAATAGACAAAAATTCATAGATTTATGGGAAAATTTCTTCTTCTTCTGTTTTGAAATTGAATATTTTTATATTGTGTTTTTATTTATTTTCTTTCTTGATAAACAGCAGATTTTCTTAAAATTAATCTCATTTGAAAGCAAGAAAATCTACCTATACCTATCAATGAAAATAAATAAAATATAGAAAACCAAACGGAAACTTGTTAAAAAATAATATTGATTGAACATAAAATTAAGGAAATAAAATTATTTATTTTATTGTTATTAGTTTGTAACTTCTAAAATAGACCATTGAGGTAGACTTTTTAGTATGTACATATTTTTAAATTTCATAATTTTTTTCACACACTTACCTAGATATATATACTCGTATGGTTGTCAGGCGCTATAAAATTTAAAAATTAAAACTATAAAATTATGTTAATATCCCTCAGCCATACTTACCTATACAAATAAATTACCAAAAAACATTTTCTATCTCTTTTCGTTCTCAATATTATATTCATCACCAAAGTTGACGCAAACAGAGTGTAAAGAAAAACCCAAAGCTCCAAATCAAAATGAGAAATCAAACAAAACATTATTTTTAAGAGAATCACAAGCTACGTTATATTCCGATGTTTTGGGAAGAAAATATATTTTTTTAAATAAAGAACTCTAGATAAGAAAATACTCGCTTAAGATAGACGATCATTGGAATATTCAAGGATTCTTGAAGGAAAATCAAGCCCAAAAAAATCCAGTAAGTTTGCCAATTTAAGACATATTTTGTATAGGTGAAACCAGTTTACATTATCTCGATCAATCAACGGCGGGCTTAATATATTGATTTAATGGACTACGAAATTTATTAAATTACTAACATTCCCAACAGACGTCTCCTAAACTATGAATATTGAATTCGAATTTGTATAATGATAAATTACTTATTACTATTCTAATAAAATGCTTAATTTACCTAATGTTATTCCGAACGATGCATCTGTTTTAAACCATAATATATTTTTCTTCCGCATTCTGTCAACTGCACCAACAATCGAACAACTGACAGTCTCTGTCAAACGCCAATTTAATTTCAAAATTGGAAAAAATATATTATAAAAATCTTTTAGAAGGTTGCCTACTTTTCTAATGTTCCGCCAACTTTCATACTTCATAAGGGAACTTTCATACTTCTTGTGACAAAGATGACAAAAAAGAGTACCTACGGGAAATTGTTCCAGCCGAATTGATGCGACTACTTTTAAATATATATAGAGATTCAAAACCATAATTAATTATTTATTTTACAGATGATTTCAATGATTACAATCTAGCAACCATAAACATCTGCCTGACTTTGGTCTCTGAGCCAATGACAACCACCAAATAATACCTTTTCATGACGTCATGGAATGGATCATTGATCTGGTAATGATCCAAGAAAACATCGTTTTAATTGTGCAAGTTTTAATTAGATCTACCTACCTACCTACCTACCTCTCTGTAGCGAGTTTAAAGTGTCAGAGAGTTCAACGATTATTTCAAACCATGACATTAGCCTCGGGATTAAGAGATTTGAAGTGAATCCACCACAAGTAATTAATATGAAGTATTATTTGTCCATAATTTTAATAGTTGTAAATAGTTTCAGCAGCTGATGTAAAAACAGCCCATTCTCATTGTAATGTATGCATGATTGACTAAAAACCCACCTTAGACAAAATGCAACACTTTTGAGAAATCAATAAACACTGTCTGTTGAAAAATATTGGTCTGAAAATAAAACACAAATAACTACAGGATGCAAACAGAATAACAAAGAGAATTCACAAGGCTGAAAGAAAAGGTGTAAGAAAGCGTGGCAGACCGAGAATGACCTGGATCGATTCCGTCCTCAAGGAAGGCCAGGTAAGAAGTAAGAGAAATAGGAGAGGGTGTATGAGAAATGTTATATCCGTGGAAGAAGCGAAAGAAGTATGCTTAGATAGAAATGAGTGGAGGTTCGTTCTCTCTGCCTACCCCTTACGGGACACGGCATGGTGGGTTAAATATATTTTTTTAAATTTAAATGATAGGTACAATTATTAGTAAGTCATTCCACAGATTATTTTTAATACCCTGACTATTAGTTTCGCAGGAGTTTCGCATTTTAACCTGTGATCATGCAGCACATGTGCCTGTGAAACTATTGGGACCCTAGAAAATTTGAAATTGGCGTATTAAAATAATTTGTAGAATAACAAATTTATTGTTTCATTTAAATTAAGTACTTTTTTAAATGACCATTTTTCTGGACTGGATCTTAAAGAATATGTAACAACTAATGACTCTAACAATTCATTACTGATGTTCGATTTTAAATGAAACAAACCACAACGGGCTTACGACCGTCTTCTACTGTTATTTCGAAGGCCGGCTTAGTGTGATCACTTTACGTTAACAACGTTCGCCATTAGGTGGTAATGTTTAAGTCTCTAGGAGACTGAATAAAGATGAGACATTAACAAAAATGGATATAGTTATATCCTATAGTTATACATGACAGCAGTCGCAGTCTTTAAATTTGGTTGCTCTCTTGTTGCATACATGAGATTTTTCGACATGTTGAACAATATGTTGAGAATTCTCATGATTAGGAGTTTCGGAGACTTAAACACCAACACAGAAGTCTTACGTAGAGCCAACACAAACATAGAATTAAATATTTAGCTCGAGAACTGTAAGCTGCCGTACTTTGGTCATATAATAAGATTTGAAAAATATAAGGTTTTTACAGATTATCATACAGGGGGAAAAAAGAGGGCTGCAGAGGAGTCGAAAAAAAAGAAACTTTCTCGTCTCCGAAACATTCGTCAGTGGACCGGACTGAGAACTGTGGGAGATTTGTTCAGGGTAGCTGAAGACAGGGAGGCTTTCTCTCAGGTGGTCGTCAATGTCGGGGGATCCGCTAGCACACCAGAAGAAGCTGACAGTACTTGTTAAGTAGGGCCAGGTAGGTGACGAGATAATTTTGGCATTGTGATTTTTTTTTTTCAAGAATGTGTCGGCTTGTTTGTTCAAGAAGATAATGGCAGGGTCTGATGGTTCTAATGCGTATTTAACCGCCTCTGGTCGTGTGACCAGCTGCTATTAGCGACCGGAGTCTGGGTTAAACGGTGGACCCTGCATTGTGACAGATTCCGTCCGGAGAATCTCCATGAATGAAGCGGATAATTTAATCCAAATAATCGGAATCCGCGCAACCAAATCATCTCAGTCTGTCCGACATGGATTACCTCCGGAGACAAATTCACCAACAGCAATTTAAGTTCACATTTATTTTATTTCTTCTTCAAACTTTTCCTTGTTTTACCCATCATGATTATCCCCGGGTACACAAAGCACTTGCAATATTTTCTGCGCGGATAAGATATTGATGAAATTTTTCATACCCGAATTTCTTTCGATTTGGTAAAATTAACAAGAAAGTTACATCACAATCAGCAAAAAAGCTTTCCACTGTGAACTCTTTTTTACCCATGACGTCGTGTTCCGTAAGGGATAGGTAGTGAGAACGGACCTCCACTCTTTTCTATCCAAGCATACTTCTTTCGCTTCTTCCACCGACATACCATTTCTCTTTCTTCTGACCTGGATTTCCTTGATGACGGAATCGATAATATGTTCGATCCACATCGTTCTTCATTTGTCATTTTGTTTACAACCATTCTTTCCATGCGCCCAAACCATCTCAACTTATTAACTTTCATCTTTGACACAACGCTTACTTCCACACCACATTCCTTCCTAATATTCTTTTTCTTTTCCATATCCCATAGAGTCTTTCCACATAGACTTCATTGAGCTCTCATCCCTATACCATTTATACCTACTACATTCTTCTTTGTCGTATTTTCATCATTGATGGTAGCAGGATAGCATTATGCACTAGATTTTTTTAACTTGCTGTGAGACGTTGTTATTTCTCAAAATAGACTCACTACTCGATCTTACGTAGAGTCAATTACATTCTCCATATGATTTATTATTCAAAAGTGTCAGTGAAGCCGGCAGGACTTATTTTTTTCCAAGTGAACCCATTCTGTACATTTATAGTCTGTGTTCCAAGCTCAGGTAGACTTTTCATATAAAAAAAAAATGTAGATAGAGGTTTTCCTCTATTGATACCATACTGACAGATATATGAATTCAAATAGACTTGGAGGTCATTTTATATCAGTGTAGCATAGCGAATACGGCCATCAGGCTGCATGTCGCGGTGGCTATGGGAGTGGCAGTAGGGTAGAAGTCATTTGGGTCAGCAGCCAGAGTCAGCGACGGCGTTCCTGTTATGTCGGAGTTGGTCTACACGACCTCCGTGAGGTACTAGCAGATTCGTTACATTTAGACAATGCGCACACAGATACGAGCGATTACGCACTGGATGGACTATACAGCGAGCAACACACAGCCTGGCCTGTACCTACCCCCTTTCGGAATATTACTCCCTAAAGTGAGAAACTCACGGGAATATTGGCTGCGGAGCTTTCCGCAGTATTCTACAGGGGTGCTAATACACGTTTCTATACAAAATTTTGTTAATTCACGCCAGTTAATGTATTTTATGTGTTCTTGTAATTATTTTGCGTCCGGTTTGTCCTATGTACGTGTCACATTTGATGGAATATACACCGCTGTTGTTAATAAGTTTGTTTTTTGCAACCACCAAATCCACCAAAAACATCACATCCTCCACAGAAATAGCAGAACACCACAGAAACACAGGCCATACATTCAGTCAAAATCACATAGAAATACTACACAAAAGGACACTTATTAAACATTTTAGAATTCATAGAGATAGAAAAATTACCAAAAGACATAAGACTAAACACACTAATTCCACCCCTTTCACTCCCCTCTCACCACCCCATTCACTCGAACCCTTAACAATAATACTCCACAAACAAACACACCCGCGCACCTCTCCACAACCCCCACCACCAGTACATCAACACACAACTCTATCTAATATCTTTAGTTTGTAACAGGCACCGACGATGGTCAATTGACCGAAAGGCCTCTGCCATATTTATATATTTGTTTGTTTTTTTCAAATAAAACGTGAAATAACAAAGTTTTTTGTGTTTTGTATTTACTGTACAATGGACCTTCACAACGTTAGCGCTAAAAAATTACACAATTTATAAAAAAGGTGGTCCAGGCGGTGGCGCACTCCCTGTATAGAATATTTCGGTATGATCTTACACGGCAGATCATTAATTCGGAGCTAATGGTCTGCCACGGAGGCAGCAGCTACCTCCTGGTCAGTGGGTCAGTCAGCCCAGCTTCTGACAGCCATCTCTAATCGCCCTCCATTACCATCATGAAGACGCTCTGCTCTGCTCCGGGGACAGGCGTGACTCGGTGTGCTCGTAACTAGATTAAGATCAGCTATTAAATAAGAATTAAGAATTCCTCCGAAATATCTACCAATGGATCTAATGACTTGAATTACATACACAACTCTTTTTGACATAATGCGACATTATAACAAAGTTGGCGTTGGCAAATCCGTTGACAAGTTAAAAGTTTTTGAATATTGTTGATCTCTTGAATAATTGGATTCATATGACAGTCAGCATAATAATATGGTCAATATTGGCCGCTGAATTGACGACAAAAATAAAGCAATGGAGTAGATGTGGGACTAACGGCTTAAATTCAAAAAAGTTATAGCAATTTCGTTAATTGAAAATAACGTTAATATTAAAAGCTTAAATAGCTATTTTATTTTACAAGACTAAATGAACATTTGGTATCTAGAGACATAACTTTTCCAAAAAAAAAGTTCGTTTTATCGTAACAATTCAATTCAGTATAATATTTTCATTCAACTAATGGCTAGTAGGCTATTATTTACCTGACTATTATTTTTATTCAATTGTCTTATATATAAAAATGGAGAGCTATTTCCCGATGTCATCGCATCACGCCTAAACGGCTGGACCGATTTCGCTAATTCTTTTTTTGTCATGTAGGCTTTTATCAGAAGAATGTCCTTTTAGAAGGAAAAAATTAAGAAAAATGCATGGGAAATCAGAAAATTAAAGAAAACTCTAAGTAGACAATTTTATTACCTTATAATTTTTATTCCAATTTTGAAATTTTGACAGAAATTGTCAAATGGTGCGACTGACAGAATGCGGATGAAAGATACATGGTTTAAAACAGACGCATCGTTCGGAATTGGTTGGTTGGTCAAATGATAATTAATTCATCACCATACAAATTCGAATTCAATATTCATATTAAGGAACACAGGACAACGTCTGTCGGGAAAGCTAGTCTCTAATATAAATATCGTGAAATATGAATAACGTTAGAGGCGTTATTTTTATTTATCTAATATTTTTATCAGCTACCGTTATAATCATCATCCCCATCTCTACAATGGAGAGCCCGTGTTGCCCTCCTACTCCCCTAACTAGGGTTTAAAGGGAGTTTGGATTTGGATGTTTCGTCTGATTCTCGCACAACGCACCAGCCGATCTAGACAAATCCAAATTGGCGATCGACTACAATCGACGATTTCGTCAGTGTATAGTTTTTTTTGTTTTTTTTTTGAGAAGTGAAAAAAAAAGAAAATAAAATACAGTTTAAGGTACAATAGTAAAGTCCTTCAACAGAGTTCTTCTACAAAAATAAAAACAATAATAAAAAATAGCAACTTAGTAACTAACCAATAGCAGCAAAAAATATTATTCTTAATTATTTACAAAATGTTTAATTATAAATGAATCCACATTTCAAGAGCCATTCCTTGACAAGTCTTTTTGTTGCACTTTTACTACCACATTTCTTAATAGATGTCGGCATCATATTAAGCAATTTAGGCACATTATATTCCAAAGTTCTCTTACCGTATTTATTATTATATTTTGGTACTATAATATATCCTTCGTTTAGTTTAAATCTAGTATTATGAGCGTGTCGCGGTCTTGTCTTATATTCATCTTTCAAAAACTGGTCAAGGACAATCCTTTGCCAAAACAAGCCTTTAGCAGACAAAATATTTAGCTTTTTAAAGTATAAAGAAATATTATTACGCGCCGCGGTACATGTATTTTTATTGACAATTAATCTTAAAATCGATTTTTGTGCGAGCATTACCCTTTTAAAATTTCTATTAGTACAGTTACCCCAGCTACCAATACCATATCTAATCAAAGATTCTGCCAAAGACTTGTATATTATTTTGAGTGTGGTTTTAGGCACGAAGTACCTACTTAATTCTATACAACTTACCAGCTATAGATCGCAAACGCTTACATATTTTATTTACATGAAGGTCCCATTTAAACATATTATCTATAGTTAAACCTAGGTATACATAATTATTTACCACATCAACATACGGACAGTCGCAGGTGATGTGGAGCTCAACATTTCTGTGTATACGCTGATGGGAAACGACAGTTCATTTCTTTCCCCTCTTAATTGTGCATCGCTGCCCTAAGGGGTGTAAAAGGAGGATCGATTTGATTCCTAATCGATCTGACTCTGACTCGATTTCTGAGATTAATTCTAATGTAGTAGAATCGTCACGTTATATGAAAAAGAATACAACTACATATTTCGCTTATGTAAAAATAAATAAGGAGTCTTCAGTTTGTGCTACTACGAATTCGTAGTTCGTAGTAGCACAAACTGAAGACTCCTTATTTATTTTTACATAAGTGAAAATGAACTACTACCAAGCACCCTCGGCCGAAACTATCAACAGTACATATTTCGAGTTATAGATTCAACAATTTGATGAGTATTCGATTTTAAGATGTATTTTTTTTAATAAATTTGAAACACTTTACGTAAACAACGTTCGCCATTTAGGCGGTCAAATTTGCCGAAATCCCTGAAATTTCAAATCATGGGAATTTTCGGCATGTTCTGCATAGAGAAAAATCCCATGCGCACTGCAGATGCGATGATAACAATCATGATAATAGTATACCAAGTAGTTATGTATTTAAAGCCAATGTGGCATGCAGTTTATTATCCAACAATTTCACTAGCAAAGAGGAAAGTATACCTAATAATATGCTCTTAAAAACAGTTTATGAAGTAAAATTGTTTTGGTGGTCAGTTAGAGCAACAGTTATAGCGTCTGCCTCACGCTACTTTTGGGCAGATCACAACCGACAAACCGTTTATACAATTATTATATTAGGTATATTTATTGAACAATGAAGTAATCATTCGAGATATTAATCGCATCAAATCTTCTCACATAGATCTGCGAGTACACTGAGGGTTGATCTCTGTGTAAATGCGCTGTGTTGGGGGTTAAAGAATTCCATATTTTGTTTCTTTATTGATTAAATACTTACTGCAATCATTTTAATAAAGAATCAATTAAATTAGTATAGAATCTGTTAGGTCTTAGACAGTAGGGCTAAGAGCTATCAACTTTAATCGTCTCGGGTCTTTTACATTTCAATAATGTTCCACCACTGTTGAAGCCTCCTAATTGAAAGTTGTATTATGTAGGTAAGTATATTATCACATTTCATGTACGAGTCACACCAATAATAGTCTTATTACAGAAAGATCAATAGTAAGAGATTTGGAATTGCAACTTGACACTCAATGACCAATAGGTACTATGAAAATTCTGTCTCCTATCCGAAAAGATTCTAAAATATATATTTTTTTAAATGAATCTGTGTTTTTCTGAGTAAATTCCATAAACTTCGTTTCCATTAAATATACCTACTCATCTTCTATATTATAAAAATGGAGAGCTTTTTGCCGATGTCATCGCAACACGCCTACACTGCTGGACCGATTTCGCTAATTCTTTTTTTGTCGTGTCGGCTTTTATCAGGAGAAAGTTCTTATGAAAGAAAAAAATTAAAAAAGTTGCGTGGAAAATTAGAAAATTAAGAAAACTCTATGTAGGCAACCTTAACCGTTGTTGTGAAAAGAGTTCCTGGTGTTTCGTGTTGATGAACGAAGTTTGTGTTTTTTTGTGAAAAACTAGGCGGAAGAAAAATTACAGAACCGGCCGGTCTGAAGACATCCATTTACCAGCACATCAGGTAGGTCACACATAATCCCTCTTCTAAATACAGTCCTACCTAACTCCTATTCTGAGGGATACCATGATTTACCTTAACCAAAAATATGTACACACAGGTAGCCCTCAGAAAAGGAGTTGGATGTGAACTGTAGGTATTTAGAAGAGGGATTATGATTGTGTGACCTACCTGGTGTGCTGGTAAAAGGATGTCTTCGCTTCTGTAATTTTTCTACTGCCTTCATTAATAGATTTTCACCAAACAACATAAACTTTGTTCATCAACACGAAACACATCGAACCATTTTTCACAACAACAATATCACAGCCTTACTACGTAAGTACTTTTTACCAAAGGTAGTATTTATATCCCAAATTTGAAATATTGACAGGAACTGTCAGTTGTTAGATAGTTGGTGCGATTGACAGAATGCGGAGGGAATATACATGGTTTAAAACAGATGCTTCAAACCGAGGTTATCATTCACCTTAGTTTCCGACCACGGTATCCTAGTTATAGACGTCAACTTGTGATCTAGGTCTCGCGTTCGATCATCGGTCGGGTCAGATTTTTGTTGTGTTGATTTTTGGTGTTTTTCCTTTTGAAACTTTTTCTATAGAACGGTATTAATTAATTGGGTTCAACCAGGTTTCAGTTATAACCGCAATATCAATCTGGCAACAATCCTACTACTGCATTTTAAAAAAAAAGTGAGCACTTGAAGATATTTAGTACGTATCATCTCGGACAGCCCCAGAGGTTACACAATCGAAGTCCTACAGTAAATCATAACAGCACCGCACGGGTTATTGTGGGAACCTAACGGGGCGCTGTGCTGGGAACCTGGGAACCAGGGGACACAGCCCATTGTCACTGGAATTATTATCTAATTCTGACCTTGCCTAAACTATTTCAATAATTATGAAGTCAGTAACAAGACTAGAACCGTGTAACTGTGTTCTTAGCCGGCCTTGATGATGTAACTGTTTGTTGTTATTGTTCTTACAATGTATAGGTACACCACACCGGCCCGTCCGAATATTATTTAATTAGAAACAAGTCATAAAGCGATTGCAGTCGGAGTGGGAATAATAAGAAAGACTTTTCGTGCGCTAATGATGACACATTGTATAAGAATTGGGATATAATTAATGAATATTCATACAGCTTTTTTTATTTCAAATTAGACATTAAAAAGAGTAAACAAATTGGACGCAGTCTTTTTTTTGTTTTCATAAAAATGTTAGATACAGAATGTATTTATTTATTTTATTTTAATATTCATATACAGACAGTGAAATTGATACAAAAATAAGACAGTACATATACATTACGAAACATACACCAGTGAAGTATCTACATAATAATTCAGAAATGTTTTTTTATTTGCTTTTTACCGTATGTCATAGCATCACGCTCAAAATACAAATGCTACGTCAGATATGAATCTGCACAGAGCCGTACAAAATGCCGGAGAAGGTTCTTTAATACAATTTGCTGCATTAACTTTACTATATTTAGAGCTATTTAAAAAAACTCTATTTTTTAGGATCTTCATACAAAATTTTAATAAACATTAAAAGTGTTATTCTTCTCTCTTTTTATGAATTGTGAAAGTTTCATTCTTCTTTTTCTGTGCTTATGTCAGTTATAGAGGTCTGTTAAGCAATGGGAAGCTAGACTAGAACCTATTTAATTACCTACCGATCAAGCCTGACATTCGGAATCAAAAACGTAAAGCAAGACGGGTATAAGCTAGTATATAATATTTAGGTACTCGGCTCAGATACTGGGAAAGGGGAAAGAGGATAGGGTAAAGGTAATGCATTGTTTCTGCTTGTTCTGAGAAAGAGTAGGAACAATCCCAAGTGGGTATGCCCGCACTGGTCGGACTCTCAATGTGATAGCAAATGTTCAATCACAGACATTTTAAAAACCTGCTGGGAAGAATTATTGTATAAGTTGACGTCCTTAAAAAAAGCATTAAAAATTGTACATGATCTTTGAAAAAATGAAATTTGAGCGTAGTTAGTACTACATCTAGGCATTCTGAATATTGGTGGCGATCTTGTGGATCTTGAAGGATCCATTGATTGATACTGTGCAACCGTGCAACAATACGATTGACAGCTGTGAAAAAAAAATTGCTCCGTGAAAAAAATTAAAATATCTGCAATAATTAGTGATTGTTTTTGTAATTGAAGTAAATAATACAAATGTTTTGAAGTACAGTGAATGAATAAACATTTTTTTTTTCTTTTTTCTTTCTGTGCATAACTGTTTTTGTGCTTGTAAATAAACTGTGTCATAAAGGATTCTTGATTGTGTTTGTGATTAGTCGAGCCATATAAAGAGTGTTTTATTGGGATGTCTGGACCATTTGAAAGATCCATGATCACATCTAGATCCCCAACAGCTGGATCTACGGCAGACACAGATATTCAGCAGGGTGGGGTCTCCCTCGCTGACATGAGCTTGACGCGCACAGAGGCGCTGACAAGAACAAAGGACCTCATAGATAATATAACATTAACGCTTAATGATGCCAAGGGAAGAGTGTCAGCGTTAAATAAGGATAAGATCTTTGATAGTATGGAAGAAATATATAGAATAATGGCTGACCTATGTTCGGAAAATGGAGAGAGGAATCAGAATCTGAATGAATGCATCGGTCCAATTATTCGGGAATTGGCGCATGATATTGGACAGGTAAAGAGTGCTGTGTGTGGTGATGGACGATCCCCGGGGAGTGACGGACAGTCATCGGGAAGCTTGCAGATTGCGGACAAGAGGTACTCTCTGATTGTGTCATCTGTTAAAGGAGATATGTCTCCTGAAGATATTGAAAAAATGTTAAAACAAAAATTGAAACTGGCCCCCTTGGGAATCGCGGTCTGCTTTACCAGAAAATTAAAAGAGAAAGGACTACTGATATCATGTCCTAAGCTCAGCGATGCCCAGTTGACTGTAAAACTAATTCAAGAGAAATTTATTGAAAAACTGAATGCAACATTGCTAAAAAAGAGGAGGCCTTGCATTGTGATAAAAAACATAGCGGCGGACTACGAGATGGAGAGCTTGTGTGCTGATATTATCCAGCAAAATGTTGACCTGAGAGAAAGAAGTGCCGATGAAATGGAGATTAAAAAGGTCATAAAAATAAAAAGAACAGGAAACCAAAGCCACGTTTTGCTCGAGACATCCCCTGAGTTGAGGCGCCGCCTGATTAGAATGGAATACGTCTATGCGGGCTACCAAAGACTGCGGGTAATGGACTCAGATCCTGTGGTACAGTGTTATCATTGTCTGGCCCATGGGCATACATCCAGGACATGCATCAACAGGACGAAGCTATCTGTTTGCTCTCACTGTGCGGGTGACCATCGATATGAAGTCTGCAATAGAAGAGATGAACATCCAGTCTGTTCCAACTGTCGAAGACTGGGGCCTGGCGCATCTACTGCACATAGCGCAATGAGTAAAAAAGAGTGTACGTCGTATAAACGAGCATTGATAAGTGCACGCCAAAGGATTGAATACTGACTAGTGAATTGTTTTCGGTTTCCCAGATTATATTTTAGGGAGCAATCAGGTTTGGTTTTCAAGTGTTGTAAAAAATATTATCATTTTCTAAAGGTAGGTGGGGACTTTGTGCTTGTTGTAAATGTGGGTGCCATATCATTGACTTATGAAATTAAATCTCCAAAAGATGCAATATGTTGGTTTGGTTCAGGTGATACAAGGAAGATTTACAAAATGGGTATAGGGACACTTAGAATAAATGATAATAATAATGTAACTGATGAGTTTTGTCTCTTCATGGACATACTTATATTTATGTGTGGAACATGCTGTTGCTCATTTTTGCTCAACATGCTATTGTTTTCAAAATGAGTTTGGAATATATTGACCAGGATAATGAAATAGATTATCAACGAACTAATATGTGTGCATGTAAATATTAGATCTATATGTAAATACTGGGATACTTTCTTGATACAAATGAAAAACTGTATTGATATCATGGACATTGTTATATTGACAGAAATTGATGTTAAAGAGGAATGTATTAATTTATATAATATAGATGGATATAACAAATATTATTTTTGTAGAAATAATAGGCGGGGAGGCGGAATATTACTATATGTAAGTAATAAATTTACTTTTGAAGAAATAAAATATGATGTTAAGTTTTGTGAAATAGTATTAGGAAGAGTATTTTTTATTTTTTATTTTATTTAACAAATATACAAACAGTGATTTTATAACAAACAATTACACAAATAGTATGGACAATAAGAACACCAGTAAAGTATATACGTAGACATTAACAGCGAGCGGGTTAAAAGTAAGACAAACAACAGAAAATAGGAAAAAGAAAAACTAATGTAACAATATGTGCAGGCTCAGCTGGGAGTAATGGGAAGAAGGAAAAGAGTGTGGGATAGGAATAAGGGACATGGAATAAAGCAGGAAGATAAAGAAGTCATTGCTCTGACGTCAAGTGTCTTCTCACGTTTTGCCTGAAAACCGTAAGAGAAGAGCTATTCAGGTCTATATTGTTGAAAAATGAATTGTAGGTGCCCGTAGAACGGTTTAAGAATGAGTTCTGTGCATAATTAGTTCCGCATCTTGGCATCTCAAATGTGGCTTGAGATCGTAAGGATCTCACAGGACATCGAAAACATATATCCCCGAGAAGATCGCTGGAGTCAACCAACCCGTTAACAAGTTTAAATAAGTAGCACATGTCAGTAACAGTCCGTCTGTTCTCCAAAGTCATAATTTTGTGGTAGTGTGCAGACTGCAAGATATTATCGAAACTGACCCTACATCTGTAATTAAGATGTTTCAGCAATTTGTTCTGGACCCGTTCTAACCTATCAATGTAGCAAATGTATTGGGGACACCATATAACAGAGGCAAACTCCAGGATGCTGCGAACATAAGTTTGGTATAGAGTTTTAATAGCCTTAGTGGATTTAAATGGTTTCGACGTCCTTAAGATGAAATTCAGACATCTGAAGGCTCTATCAACGATACCATCAATGTGGGGTTTGAATGTCATTTTTGTATCGAGGATTACCCCAAGGTCCCTGACCTCAGTGCATCTTTCAATGCTCTCACCATTGATTAGGTATTTGTTCAGTATCGGACCTCTGCCTCTAGTGAAGGATATTGCGTTGCATTTTTTGGCATTCAGAAAGAGCTGATTTTTTTTGCAATAATATTGTAATCGCGTAAGGTCTGATTGCAATTCAAGACAATTGGTGATATTTGAGATTTTTTTATAAATTTTTATGTCGTCTGCGTATATCAAAAAGCGGGAGGACTCAAAACAGCAGCCGATGTCATTGATATATAAAATAAAAAGGACAGGGCCTAAGTGCGATCCCTGGGGCACTCCAGAAGGACACATTCTAAATCTGGATGCACAATTGTTAATTGCAACCGATTGCAGTCTGCCACTTATGTAGGATTTCAACCATCGAAGTAAGTCACCGTGGATACCGTAAGTTTGTAGTTTGTGTATGAGTATGTTGTGATTAATTTTGTCGAATGCCTTCGAGAAGTCCGTATAGATTGCATCCGTCTGTCCCCCGTTCCCCATAGTCTTTAAAATAAATTCAGTATATTGAGCAAGATTAGACTCCACCGACCTTCCCGGAAAGAATCCATGTTGGTTAGGCAAAATAAACGACTTTATTTCAGGAGTCAGCTGTTCGACCACTATCCTTTCCATGAGTTTACTAAATATGGAAAGTTTAGATATAGGTCGGTAGTTCTGTACATCCTGTTTGCTACCAGACTTATGAATGGGTGTAATGTACGATCTCTTCCACAATGCTGGGAAGACACCTTCGTGCAATGATTGTTTGAATAGCAAACTAAGGGGCCCGACCAGAGATTCGGCGCAGTTTTTGATAAACAAAGGGGGTATTCCATCGGGTCCTGGGCCCTTATTCAGGTCTATGCTTTTAAGTTTCTTTAATATGTCATTACTATCAAAATAGATACTACCAATATCCAGTGCGCTATCACAAACTACTTCAGGCATATTAGGATTGGCATCAA
This sequence comes from Mystacides longicornis, assembly GCA_963576905.1. NCBI lineage: Eukaryota > Metazoa > Arthropoda > Insecta > Trichoptera > Leptoceridae > Mystacides > Mystacides longicornis. Next base: position 26,735,091 of record OY756437.1, read on the forward strand.
CAAAGGTAGATGAGAAAAAGTCACTGAAAAGTTCGCATACACCCTCCGAGTCACTTGCAGACACATTATCAAAGTACATTTCTTTGGGGTATGAAGAACCAGATTTGGCCGATTTGACGAAACCATGCAGAGCCCTTGGATCGGACGATATGGCCCTCTCGGCTCTATTGACGTATGCGTCAAAACACTGTCTCTGTAAATTCTTTTGTCTTGATCTCAGCAAGGAAAACTCATCATAGTCGGCAGTGAGACGTGACCTTTTCCACCTTTTATGGGCTCTTAATTTATGTTTTATTACTAAAATTAATGATCTTGAAAACCACGCAGGGTATTTAACATTATTACGTATTATCTGAGTTGGAACAAATCTGCCAATAGATTCGTTTAAAATTTTATAAAATACCTCAGTTGCTCCATCAATGTCAAGACTACGAAAAGTACTCGCCCAGTCGAACTGCGCCAGGTGATCATTTATAAGAGAATAGTCGGCCTTATGAAATTGCTTGGTTTCTCTGCTCGGAACGCGGATGAAAACAATATTCTCCAGTTTGAACGTCACCAACAATGGCTTGTGATGGGGGTCTGGGTCGACCAGGGGATCCGTACATTCACATACACCACAATTTAAATTATTTGCCAAGACCAAGTCCAATATTCTATTATTAGAATTTGGAACACCACTGTGTTGTTTCAAATCAGATAAGGAAATGAAGTCTATGGCTAGAGCACTGGTGGCATCAGAGAATCCAGCAGGGACAAAAGAGTCATGAAACTGAGAGTATGACCAGGACACATCAGAGAGATTGAAATCACCCAGTACGATGAATGAGTCTTCGGGATTATTCAGAATGTGGGATGAAGTGTTATCACAAAAAATAGAAGTAGAATTGTAGAAATTGTTACCTGGAGGTATATAGGCACAGCATATATTAATTTTTCTTCTCGATTTGTAACCGTCTATCGTAACCCAGACATCCTCCACCTCAGAGTTCCATTCCGTTTTTAAGGTAACTGGTATGCCAGTCTTGACAGCGATAAGAACACCACCTCCCAACGTCTGCCCAGTGCGCAGATAATCGCGGTCCCTCCTAAAGATATTATATCTGCAATCAAATAGTTCAAAATCGTGCACATTCGAGTTCAGCCAAGTTTCTGTGAGGCAAACAATGTCAAACTCATTATGTAGTACGTTTTGATAAAAACTATGGGTTTTGGTTCGTAAACCTCTTACGTTCTGATAATACAAGGATAACTCCATTTGGATAGATATAAAAATGTAGATCCATTTAATGACGGGCAACGCAAAAGGTGACAATTTCGAACAATAATAGAGCAATGGGAAAGGGAAATGGGTAAAACAAAATAAAAACAAATTGTAAACAATAGAGCAAAAAAGTTGTGTGTCACTTCTACCGTTTGACGACTTCGAATTCATCAGTATCATATGGGAAGAACTATAGTATTTATATTGTGGCGGTATACCGGCCACCAAATAAAAATAAACAAGGTTTTGTTCAAGAAGTTAAGGAATTGATGGAGAAAAATATGAAAGTGACGGATAACTGTGTGTTTATAGGTGATATAAATATTGATTTATTGGCTGATAATGATGCTTTGGTGGTTGCATATGAGGGTGTGATGTGTGATAATTACATGGTTAGGTGTGTACATGATGTGACGAGGGAGGCGGTGGTTTCCGGTAATGTAACAAGGTCTTGTATTGATCATATATTCCTTAGAATTAAGGGCAAATATAAAAATGATAACAGCTGTGGAGGGGGCATCTTTGCTTGTGTGAGTGAGTCGGCTCCGGCTGATCACAATATGACGCTAGTGAGAATACCTATCGAACATACTGAAACGGGTGGACGGTGCGGGGACACGGGCAACCGGAATGTTAGGGTATTATCAGAGAAAAAATTGTATCAGTTAATTGCAAGTCATGACTGGAATAATTTATCTTTGGAAAGTAGTTCAGAGGTTATTTACGAAAGTTTAAAGAATACATTGAATTTACTATATAATAAATCAAAAATTTGTCTTAAAAATGTCAATAAAAAAAGACCGAAAATTGTGTGTGAATGGATGAATGAAGAAATATTGGAGGAAATAAAGAAGAGAGATAGACTTTTTAGGACATGGAAGAATGCTCCGTCCAACGTTTCTTACAGAGAAGAATATAAGAAGTGTAGAAATAGAGTGAATAGGTTAATATTGAACTGTAAGAAATTATTTTATAGTAATAAATTTAATAGTTGTTTTGGTAATGTTAAAAAAACTTGGAATAAAATTAACACGATCTTGGGACGAAATACAAAAAGCGACTGTGATGAAGTGTTGAAAAAGTATTTTCTTACGGGTAGAAGCGTTGATTGTGTCCTGGATGAATTTGCAAGTCATTTTTCAAAGAGCATATCTGATATGTTGCATCATTGTAACTACAGAGCGCTTGATATGAATTATGATACACAGCAACAAAGTATGTACTTACCCTATGCCACACAAGTGGACATAAGGGACATTATTGGACAATTAAATAATTCTAAGACCACTGGAATCGACAACATTCGTATGAGCGATATTAAAACACACGCGGAAATTTTTGTTCCTATAGTGACTAGCTTAATTAATTGCATGATAAGGGAAGCGCATATACCGGGGGACCTAAAGTGCAGCATTGTAAGACCTATTTATAAGAGTGGGAAACATGCCGATGTAGGAAATTATAGACCGATAAGTATTCTTTCTGCGATAGAAAAAATTTTGGAAAAATATATATCAAAGCATCTGAACAATTACTTACAAAAATTTAATTTGATTGATCCAGCTCAGTACGGTTATCAGAGAAATAAGGGGACTGAAATTCTTCTTAGAGATTTTAGTGATTTTGTCAATGAGGAACTGAATAAAAGGAGACATGTTTTAGTAGTTTTTATAGATTACTCAAAAGCTTTTGATACGATTGAACATGAAAAACTAATTAAGGTACTAGAGACAATAGGAATTGGGGGAAATCTGCTCAAGTTATTTAAAAATTATTTAACAGAAAGAACTTTCATGATTCGCATAGGTGATAAACTGAGTGAAAAAAATGTTATAAAAGCGGGTGTACCACAAGGATCAATTTTGGGACCTACGCTGTATTTAATATATGTCTCCATGCTAAAAAATATATTTAAACATGTAAAGCATTTTATATACGCCGATGACACAGCATTGGTGGTGTCACATATTAATCAGAGTATAGCTAATGAGTACTTACAGGAGGACTATAATACGTTAATTAAATGGTCGCATGACTTTGGGTTAACTATTAACGCAAAGAAAACGAAACTCATGCACATTAGAACCCCACACACAGTTGTGGACAGTAATCCAAAAATTAAGTCTCATAATATGCAGTGCGTACATCGAAATGTTGAGGACTTTTGTGATTGCAGTGCCATTGAGTTAGTTGGGGAATATACATACCTGGGTATTGATATTGATAGCTTTTTTAAATGGGACATTCAAGTTAAAAAAGTATGTAACAGATTATACTCCATTCTGGGTAGGTTGTATAGAATTCAATTTTTTGTTCCAAAGTCTATTCTTAAAATCATATACAGATCCTTGGCAGAGTCAGTGATTAGATACGGTTTGTCTGCCTGGGGTAAGACGACACAAACTAACTTAAAGAAAGTTCAGCACAAGCAAAATTCAATAATCAGATTGATTTCTGACTATGTACCAGGACCGCATAGACATTTTGACACGTACAAATATTTTGGGGAATTGAAGTTGCTGACTGTTAGGGCTATTTTTTATTACAAATTGGGTATGGAGAACTTTTCAGACAATAAATTTAAAAAAAGATTAATACATGCACATAACACAAGGTTTACTAAAAATGAAGGATTAAAGGTACCAAAAACTAACAACAAGTATGGTGATCGCACTCTAGAGTGCTTAGTTCCGAAAATGTTCAACTCATTGCCAATGAAAATAAAAAAATGTAAAAAAATTGGAAAATTGAAATTGTTGCTAAGGGATTGGCTGTGTAAAAATAAAACTATGTATGTATAACCAAACCATAGTATAATTAGAATTAAATAGATATGTAAGTGGATATTATGATGAGGTAAACTGAGGGTGGAAGTGAGCGGTACCTGTTGACAAGTCATTTAAATGACTTAACGGGTTCCGCTCATTTGTTGCACTGTTTCTGTGTAAAATATTGTGTAAATAAGTTTCTTATTGTATCTTTCTGTTTGCATGTGTATATTTATTTATTTAATAAAAGTTTAATTTAATTGTTTTGGTCTAATTATCCGGTGCCGTCCATTCTAAGACAGATCAATTCGTTGCTAAAATAATGTTTTCGATAATAAGTTTAATTATCACGTGATTTTGTTTTTAAATTTATACCCCCTCCCTCTGGTGATGTTTCATACTAATTCCCGCCCCACTCTAAAAATAAATTAATAAACCTACATAATACGACGTGTCAGTATAGCTGGCGGAACTTAATGCTCGAAGATTTTCTTCCAGTCAACCGGTTCCGTCTAATTTAAAACAGGATTCTAACAAAAACGTTTGTATATTCATTGACATAGTAAATCTCTGGGACCTTTGATGAGAAGTGGGTATCTGTCTATGCCCTTACATGTACCAGTTAATTGCATAAAATTAAATGTATCCCAAAATGAAAATTAAAAAATGTCCATAAAATTATTAATGTCCATATAATTATGTCTAGATTCTTGTGACCATTTTCCAGGACTAGATATTAACGCATATATAACAACTAATGACTCTAACAATTCATTACTAATGTTCGACTTTTAAATGGAACAAACTACTACGGGCTTACGACCGTCTTCTACTGTTATTTCGAAGCCTTAAACTTAAAGACTTAAACTTTTCCACATAATGGAGAACGTTGTTAACGTAAAGTGATCACACTAAGCCCGTAGTGGTTTAGTCATTATTTAAAAATCGACGAACATCAGTAATGAATTGTTAGAGACATTTAATGTTGTTACATTAGTTGAATAATGACGTATTTTTACTTATCATAAAAATAGAAGTAATATTACGCTAGTCTTCGTGTGAATTACTAAAGAATTTGGTTTCCACAATCTCGAATTAATAAGATTAAGATTATAATTGGTGAACTAGGGAGTGACTGGGCTTAGAACCAGAGACAGTCTAAAGTGAATCTCATTTGGAGTGATTTAATGAGCTCAGCTAAAGAAGTTCTCATTAGGTCCATTTGTGTGTAAGTCGGGGTTATTTATTTCGTTGGTTTATACGACACAAAATGAAAATTTATTATGAAAAAATTAATAATTAAAATAATCTCACTGTGGGGTCTCATTATTTAATCTCCATATTAAGATGCCAGTGTTTTTTCTGACAATCAAAATTCTGGTAGGCTCTCGCTCTAAGTGTCAAAATTTAGCTTTGATTTCTGTGAAATATGTCAAAAGTGAGTATGTATTTGTGTCCACTTTGGGAGAGTGCTGAGTGCTAGGTAATTCATTCAAATTCAAAAAATAATAAATAACGAGTCATCAATATTTAATGCTCGTTGCCGGTAAATTCATCGCGAGTACTTTTAGAATGCAATTCGATTCCGGGTTCTGGGTTTTTTGGAACGTACCTAGTTAAAAAAAAGGAGGTTAGGGTTTGGGGGGTGGAACCTTTTTGGACACCCCTCTGACTGGTAACACGGTAATACTCCAGCGTATGTCAAAATCGCCGCCATCTTTAATTAACAGGAGTGACTAAACTGAAGCTTTACCTTATTTTTAGGTCATAAACAATGTGACAATTATTGTAATCGCGATGAAATGTAACTGCGATGGATTTTCCTAGACCCATTAATGCTAGTACAATTAGGTATATTACGGCGCATTTTTAGCAAACGAACATAGAACCAGAGCTTTAAATAGACACTAAGAGCAATAGAGCACACTAAGGAAACAACAGAGCAAGAAGCAATAATTATTATTAGGTATTAATCGGCGATGACAGATTACACGCACCAGAGTTCTGGTTCTTTCTTGTTATTGTTTTCTTAGTGAAATACGTATACAAGTGATAAAAATGTATACCTACTCTACTTGTCTTCTAGCACTGGATGTTGTGATGTAGGTAGATCATAATCAGAAATAAAATATTAAGGCCCAACGCATCAATATGTGGATAAAAGTTCTTGGTAGCCATCTATAAGATAAAGTGATGGAAAGAATCTGACGGCCGCACTGACGAGCATTTTACCTCAATAACCGGACAAAATTATTTGGTGCAATAATTGAAACAATTTGATTTTAAAGAGGTATTTTTTAAATTTTAACCACTACGGGCTTACGATCATCTTCTTTTGATGTTCAGAAGGTTAAATTTATTTATACCTATTTTATTATTGGAAATCAATAAAAATGCATAATGTCGATACAATATTATATTTTATTCGAACTTACAAAACAACATACAAAAAAATGGAATTGGGATTGGGATTTTGCTTTAAAAAGCATGTATGAAGTTTAATCATGTATATCTATAAGATTTGATGTCAAATCTGTAAACATAAAAAAAGGATCCATATAAGAAACAAAACATTTTTGAAAAAGTTCCTGCGTTAAAAAAAATACTTTTTTTTAATTGGTGGAAAGATGTGGAAAAGGTTTTGAACGATATGATATGGTGAATCTCTATGCTTTATTACAAAAATAAAATAATTAGGCGATCTCACTCGGAACATTTACAAAAACACCAATTTGTAAAAATAACTTACAATGAACAAGAATGTTTTCTTTCATATCCTTTTTAGATAATGTTAAATAGTCATATAATTAAATATATTATAGATTAAAATAAAGTACATACTTTGTTCTTCAGATTCCATAACAATATTTTTAACATTTTCACTTTAGACAATGTCAAACACCAAACCCAAGTTTATAGAGCGTAACGAAGATGAATGAGCGCCTAGTGAACGAGGAGCAGTTTCCAACTGATTGGAGGGCCACGGCAAGAAGGGTAGACTCTATCTTAGTTAAGTTTATGATAGAACGGTTATTTATGTATATAAAAATCACTTTTTAAGTGACAATTAATGTAGTTTGTATTTTTCACTTTTGTCCGGTTTTCGAGTCGAAATGCTCGTTAGTGCGGCCGCATCAATTGAAAACTATCCAACAGATGAATATCTAGAAGATAACAGTGTTGCTTTGCTGAAATCTATTGATAATTTATCCTTTCGACCGTGGCTACTTGTGGTGGAACATACTTCGAACTTATTTTAAAGAAACAAAATATTTAGTTTTTTCCACAATTTTATTCAGCTACCCGGTTTTCGAAGACCGAACGTCTTCTTCGTCAGGCTAGTAGACTTTAACTTTAGTTAACTTTAACATTTACTAAGTAAACATCTACTAGCCTGACGAAGAAGACGTTCGGTCTTCGAAAACCGGGTAGCTGAATAAAATTGTGGAAAAAACCAAATATTTTGTTTCTTTAAAAGAAATCTATTGATTTCTATGGATTTGCTTTTTCGCGCCAGATTTGATGTCAGATGAAGTCTTGTTTTGGCAATTATGGGTATTTAACCAAATATTTAGTTATAATTTTGTACATGAAACTCTACCTACAATGATTTAACAGAAAGTTTCCATCACAATTTAAATTTTTTATTCCACATCGGTAGCCTAGTTGTACTGGCGTGGACTTCAGATCCGAGGTCCCGGGTTCGATTCCCGGTCGGGTCAGTGTTTTTTCACTTGAAATTTCTACCCGGGGTTGGCCTGTCTCAGATCGGACGGGACCGGTTGACTGGGAAAAATTGCCTCAGGCAATAAGTTCCGCCGGCTATACTGACACCTTTGTATAGAAAAATGTTATATTGTTTTTATTATTTATTTTATCGTTTGTTTGAAAACCGGCAAATTGGTATTTTTGTTGATCGAAATTGAAGAAATAATATATTGTGATATGTTAGAAGCTTCAAAATGATAATTTATTATAATAGGTATGTATATTTTTCGTTATTTTTAATGGTGATGTATATAATCATCATTATGATTTATGGAAAAACAAGTCAAAAGTTCTTCACATTCACGGCGCTACGGGAGATTATAAACACCAGTGAAGGCTATTTTGACAGCCATCCTAGAGATAAATCGTTATCCAACAGAAGGTACCTCTTGTTAAAAATGGCGTCGGATATCCTAAACATAAGAGGCAAATATCTCAAAGAAAGGCTTTTCTGTAAGATATATTTATCTATCTACTGATTGATGCGTTGGGCCTGTGAAATATGTTAAAAAAATAATACTCGGGGCAGCTCAAAAAAATCACATCCTATTATAAGGCCGAATGCGTTTATGCAACTTGTCTTTCAGTTGCATGCATTGTATTTATTAATGCAATTCGGATAAACTTCACCAAAGCCGAGACTATCTTGGAGGATGTGCATATATAATTTCCCTTAGCAGAGAATATTTCGCGTTGGATTGACTGGAAGATAAAGAGAGCTGTCATGATTTGCTGAGTAGCTACTTTGTTGGTTGTAACAAAGATATCACGTCCAGCGGTCATTTACATAAATTAGGAATAAAGATAAGACAACACATGTCGTTCGGCGATGGACAATGGAGATTAGCTGGTGGAAATGGCTCAAGTAGCCATGAGAGGTGGCGTCAACCAATGGTGCTGGTGCGTGCGAGTCCCTCAAGGTTAATAAAAAAATGATCGGTTTTCAGTGTAAAATGTTAGAGAGAAAGCGGGAGGATCTGCTTATAATCCCTAGAATAGTGACTAACATTGACTCGACATGAACACATGTAAAGTCAAACCCATCTAAAAATATATGAAACTAAAGACCTAATACGAAAATCATAAAAAATACTATCGATGCACATTCGAGATTAGGGTACCTGGAGTCGAAATTGGTCAAAAATTACATACATTGTGCAAGCGAATTATAGGCCTAATATTGGGTAATTAAAAAATATTATATTCTATTGTTTTTACATTAATTTGTGATAGTTATCCATTATGATAATTCTTCTTTTTCTTGTTGTTGTAATTACAGAGGCGGCTCGTACCTTAAACCACAGGGAGTGCATACAAACAATGTAGGTACCTACCACCCAAAAACATGTTTATGACGTCAAGACTTTGTCTTTGTCCATCTGAAGAAGGGAACAGTCACTCCCGAAAACATGTTTATGGTATTAAAATACATATTTTGCAGTAACACAAAGTTTAGTGAAAATCCACGGTAACCATATTTTTAACACATTGCAACAATAAACGAGAAAAAAATAAATTGTTAGATTAAATACACGAAGCAATCTACAAGGAATCCCTTTATATTAAGAATATTGTTCCGATTATTTTCTTGGAAATCACTCACAATACGCGGTTCAACATAGGTAGGTACTTCTGACAATAATATGAATAGGTATTACAAACCAATATTGCATGCACGTATCTCAAAATTTTCTTAGTAAAATAACCGTTGGGCATATTTCTTATACGCGAGTTCAAGTGAAACATTGGGCGATATTAATTGTAAGCTTTTCAAGGACATTGTTGGTGCTGTGCACGGGGACGTGGATTCCTTCTCATTCCCACACACGGATTTTCGCTCTATGGATAGTCCGTTTCACTTACTCCACCGTTCTCGCCTTTTGAGAAATTTTCATACAAAATCAACAATATTCTCGTGCATATTGAAATGTGCACCCGAGTTTCGGTATTTCATATGCGAGATAGGGTGTGTGCGCGCGCATATATTCTCACTTGTTCGCGCCTCAGCTTTGAATACAAATATGGATGTTTTAGAAATATTTTAATGTTATTATTTTAATTTTTTTTATTTGTTTTTGTTTCTGGGGGCGCAGTGCACATTATGCACCTATGAACGGGCCACCTCTGGTTGTAAACCCTAAAGGAAGACCTGTTATTTAGAGGGTTTGGTCGTGCATCGCCATGTGAGGGAGTCTGGGTGAGTCTGTTCTCCTCACAAGTGCATACCAGAATTTCCTTCAATACCATTTTTTATTTAACTAGCTTTCGTTCGAAGCTCGAAAAAAATTCCATCAAAAATCTGTCTACCAATATTTTATATGTCAATGGTTGTCAAGTAAACAATCATTTGGTTGTTATATATATTTTTTCATAGATGGTGTTGGCGTCCCAGGAAATCCGATCCATACTAACTTTAGTATCATATTTTATATTTTTTACTATGCATACTAACCCGACTTTATTTTATATTTGAGATTTTCATAAATAACTGACGTCAGATGGACATGAAAAACACATGGACGACGAGAGAAAAAAAAAAGTTCGAGTTCGAGTGTTGTGTACTCCTGCGCGCGTAATTTTGAAGAGATTTTATGTGATAATAATGAGTAATGAAATCAACATTAATATCATAATAATTAATAGAAATCTAAACTTAATACGAATATGGAAATTTGAGTAGACTACCTACAAGGGTGATGAAGGTAGTTGGAAGTGTCGTTGATTGTGGATGTTAGTGGCTGCATTGTGTTGATGGCTGTGTTTTATATCTTGACTTTGATTGTAAATTGACCAAATATGACCTCCAAACATTGATTGATTTATTTTTCCTTCAGTTTTGACCGTTCACAAAAATATTATCCTCTGATTAATTCGTACACAAATGTACCTACTATAGTAGAGTAATAGAATAGCTCCGTTGTTGTCTAGCTTACGCCGTCTAGGGCATCATATTTCTTAACCATACAAGTGAACAACAACGCTTTCTGTAATAAATATACCTAATGTTTTTAAGTTTTTTTCCCGACCAATTAGGTGCACCCTTCATATTTTGGTCCATTTTGTTCTGGTTTACCATTTTTATAATAGGAAATTTTAAACAAATAAAGCAAATATTGCATTCCCGTAATCATCGAGGTCTTACACCCATGATGCACCAACTAAATTTATAAGAAATATAATGACGTTTTGAAGAAAATATTCAAAGAATACTTTTTAAGTAGGTACAAATATTAAAATTGAAGTGATCAAACATGAATTGGTTCATTTTGGCTGAAACATAAAGGTTTCGTATGATTTAATAAGGACTTAACTATATTTTGATATAAAATAAATAATTAAAAAATAAGGTACCTATTCTGCATCAATAACTCGTTCAAATCTGACATAGCGAATGTTGGTAGTTACCACTCGCGTTGCCCAGCTACTATTTGTTTGTTTACAAAATTTTATATGAAATGTCATCGTCATACATAACAAACGCGGATTAAATATTTTTTTTCTAATTGAAGTAAAACTGATCAGTGATTTACACGTAATCTTACGATTAACGATTTTTTTATAAGTTAGACGGTTTAAGTTTAGAAATTGGTTTATTAAAAAAAAGAAATAGGTAATAATAAAAACCCTGGGTACCTACCTACATCCGGACTAAAAAGAAATTCGGTAAAATTATTTATGTCGTCAATACTCGCGTTTTTATTTTTTATATATTTTTTATAGCATGTCTCCTTTGACCACGATGTGAAGGTACTGATTATATCCTCTACATCAGGTCATCTTCTTGAAGGTACTGATTATATCCTCTACATCAGGTCATCTTCTTGAAGGTACTGATTATATCCTCTACATCAGGTCATCTTCTTGAAGGTACTAGGAGTCTGCAGTACCCTCCACTTCCATATTTTCTACAGAGGTGCTATGCATCCCTACAGAGCCCACGAGTAAGACTTTAAGCCACCCTGAAGTTGCCTGGTATCAGCATTCTTGTTCTCAAACCCTGCTATTGAAGTCGATTTGAACATTTCGTTATTGATATGTGCGTGTAATCACAAAAAAAAAACATTAATTTTTCTATTTATGTTATAATGTTAACGTGCTGTACCCTGATTCGATATTTCTTATTGTAATGTTGTTACGTTTATTTATTTATTAGTGTACACATGTGTGGCATTTCCTTCTTATTGGACAGCTCAGTGTTTGGTGCTAGGTGGTACCAAGCCATGGGGAGCTCTTTCCAAAAACGGAATATTCCAAAAATATCAGTATTAAACAACAATCCTTCAACTTAGGTACCTTTTCATATTTATTCGTCTGCTTCACTATTTTATACTTATGTATCTGACCAGAAGCCCGTTTTAATCCACATGCAAAAGTAAAATAAATATGAGAAGTTTTACGAAAAACGTCAGTATTTCTTTTAATTTATCATCCATGGGCTCTTATTTTTCGGGCTTTTGGACTACAAAAAAGCAATGGAAAATTATGAAAGCATTGAATTAATGTGCTGTTACTGATGTAAAGAGTTCGGATGTACAACGTCGAATATTTGATTAAAATTAAGCTGTTATTCTAGAAATAAAGTTACAAGCATGTCTATTTATATAGCATTTTTTCAATTGCGTAAAATGATTTATCAACCAGTGGGGCTAGTACAAGTTTAATCGAAAGCTAATTTCACGCTAATAAGCGCTTTGGCGTGCGAATAATGTTAGAAAATTAAAAGAACAAATCATTCGATCATTTTTGTATGTAAATTTTTCGAAATTCTTTCGATGATCGTTTCGATATTCGATCATCGAGAACTTATACTAGTGGTACAGGGACGCTATTATCGAATGTCGATCGATGGATTTTCTAATAGAATTTTCCAGACTATCGTATGTGTTCTTAAAGAACTCGATGTTAGAAAATAGGGCCCAGGTGCGATTTCACTCTTCTCTGCAGTGTTTCCACCTTTGTAAAAAAATTGACCCAGACACAAACTTAAAAAAAAGACATGCCGAAAATTTAGTATCCTGAATGGTAAAAATGCGCTATTTATTATTATTTTTTTAAATGAATCTGTGATCACCTATGTAAAGTGAATACAAATACACTTTCGACATCTCTCACATAAAGCAAAGCTTGTGTTGTGAAAGTGGAAATGTTCGGCACCGGGATTCGAACCCACGACCTCCAAAACGCTGTGCGTAAGAAAGTCGAGGACTGATACCACTGGTCCACCAACCACTTCGACATTGACCCGGACATTTTTAGTTTCGCCCGGACAAACGTCGTGAAACCTGGGGCTACACTTCTTCTCCGGAAGACTAACATATAGGTAAACTTCATTGCGTAAGGAAGCTTTTTGTTTCGATAGAAAAAAGAGTGACGGTAGATTCTATTTGCTTACCAATTATAGAGTGATGGGTAAAAAAGGTTATTTGAGTAGTCCGCTGGTAGGCAGACCCCCTCTGAAGAAGTCAGTGTGAGTTACGAGTTGAGGATGGCGCGAGTCAGACGTTGACAAGGTTGTTGAAACGCGCACACCTGAGTGAGGCTCAATGTGAAGTCCTTGTGCGGACTCTTCTCACCTCGTGTCTCCGCCCCGCACAGGCTTTTCCATCCTCATCCACATCTAACACCTCTTCGATAGATTTGTTTATATTAACATTTCACATTTTAAGGAAGCATCAAAACCTTCTACCCATTTCCACTAAAATTCTTTTATGTCAATCTCTCTTACATCCCATATTGGACTATGCTGACGTTGTTTACTTGGATATTACACAAGAGCAACTACTAAGGTTGGAACATCTGCAAAATGTTTGTATTCGTTTCATCTTTGGCCTCAGAAAATTTGACAGAGTATCTCAGTTCAGAACGGAACTCAAATGGTTAACTATGTCACAACGAAGAGACTTACACATTCTCACATTACTTTTCTCGGTACTCTCTAATCCCAACGCTCCTATCTGAGGTCTCTATTCACTCCATTAGCATCTCATGGCCTTCCTCTGCGGTCTGCTGCGCGTAGCATCCTACAAATCCCAACATATCGCTCTTCATTTTTCACTTCATCTTTCACTGCACAGGCGGCCAGGTTATGGAACCAATTACCTGATGATATCAGACTCTCTCCAACGTTATTCACTTTCAAAAATAGATTGAAGCGTCATTTCCTTTCTTCTACTCCTGCTCCTGTCTCCTGATCCTCTCCTTCCTCGCTATACTTGATTATTGATTATGTGTCACATTTTATTTTTTATTATTTTTATTTTTATATGCTTATATATGTATGTTTTTTGTATACCTATGTATGTGTGTAATTGTATGTATTATGTATTTATTTGTTTATATATGTGTATGTATTTTTTTTATATAACATGCAACAGATTAAATGTTATATCTATAATGGGTTGGTTGGAAGAAATTGCCCTAGGCAATAAGCCCGCCAATTTTGGTAAATTATGTATATTTTTACCCAATAAAGTGTTATATTATTATTATTAACAGTAGCATCAAGGGAAGGAAAACAAAACAATATCTTAATTTAGTCGACTCCTAAACATCCTAGCATATTTTCGGTGGTCGTCCTGAAAGACAACCAAGAGGAAATGAATTCATTACTTTAATTTTCGTACATTTTCTTTCTGCAAATATTACACTATGAGTTTATCCATTAATCACAGGAACTCAAAAGGAGGTGGACGGTGCAAAGAAAAATCAGGAAATGCCACAGGGATTTTGCCAACTAATTTTTATTACCCATCATCACGACACAAGCCTTTGCTTAGTGTGAAAGATGTCAAAAGTCTATTTGTACAGATTCATGTTTTTTTTCTAAAGAAAAAACATAGGACATTTTTTTCTTCGATCAAAACCTAAATAATGCAGTGCGTGGCCAAATGGACAATGTCTTTTTGCCAATTAAATTTAAATTTTACGCGATTATCGGATTGTGCCCTGTATAAACATCGTTTAAAACAGATGCATCGGTTGAATTACATTAGTCAATACTTGATCAATAGGTAAGTAATTTATCATAATTTATTACTAGCTGACCCCCCCGTCGAATTTCGACCTAATCCAGAATAAAAAAAATAATTTTGACTTATTGCATGAATTAAATATAGTTTATGACATTAAAATAGAATTACATTTAGCTAATAATTTATTTTATCATGTATGTATGTAATAATTACTGTTGATTCGGATGCGGGATAAAGTTCGACGGGTCATAAGTTTGTAATAAAAACAATAAACAATAAATTCCTCTATGGATGTGTAACTTTTGAAAAAAAACCAAGAGATGGCGGCGTAGTAGGAAATAAATTACATGTGATACACGTTATGATATTCTATAGGTATGTTGTTGAAAGAAAAGACGTAGGTATACCAAAACCAAATTTTACCGAATTATCATGGTAAAATTACAAATTCGAATACAATATTCAAACCTTCTCAGAATTGCGGGCCAGATAGATAGGGCAGATATTACCCCACGACAATCTTCTTCACACAATAATAGAGGGTATGAATGCTAGGGGGCGTCCGCTTCGAAAGTACCTCGAACAATTAATTATATGAGGATATGGGCTGCGCATCCTATACATAGGGCTGAGGCCTGTTGGTAGCCTGGCGCTGTAACCGCCAGGCTACCAACCACTTCAGTTACAGATCTTTGCTGCAAACCAATCCGTAGGATTGAGACCACAGGAGAAGCTTTATATAGGACAATCTCTGTCGGGAAAGCTAGTCTTGTCTTTTATACAAAAATGGAGAGCTATTTCCCGATGTCATCGCATCACGCCTAAACGGCTGGACCGATTTCGCTTATTCTTTTTTTGTCGTGTAGCTTTTTATCAGGAGAATGTCCTTTTAGAAGAAAAAATTAAGAAAAATGCATGGAAAATTAGAAAATTAAAGAAAACTCTACGTAGACAACCTGTTAGTACTTTTTACCTTATAATTTTTATTCCAATTTTGAGATACAGAAATTGTCAATTAATGCGGTTGACAGAATGCGGATGGAATATACATGGTTTAAAACAGAAGCATCGTTCGGAATCACATTGGTCAAATGATAACTAATTAATCACCATACAATTTTGAATTCAATATTCATAGTAAGGAACACAGGACAACGTCTGTCGGGAAAGCTAGTAGGCAATAAAAATATTCAAAGAAAATTAACAAGAGATGTGATTGTGGGAATGTTGCAATATACTTTAATTCCATTATGAAATTACGGTTATGCAATGTCTCATCGGAACATCAGGATGCGACAAAATGAGTGCTGTCTCCGTGGGAAGATAATAAGCCCCAAAAGATATCAGATAAGTCGGTAATGTTGTTTTATTAAGAAAAACAGCAACTAGGTAGTAATAAGAACGGGAAGGTAGATACCTACCGGCGCGATCGTGTCGCCGGATAATTTTGATAAAATACCGTTCTCCGCCTGCAAGTAGGAACGGTACATCTCACTTTATCGGTCTATATTCACAAATTATGACGTGTTCAACTATTCCCATAATGCGAAACAACCAAGATTAAAATACTAGTGTCTCGATAAAGCGGTACATACAAGGCATATTCAGAAAGTATATTGTATGAAAACCGATCTCGGTAGCCTAGTGGCAAAGGCTCCGACTTCAGATCAAGAGGTCCCGGGTTCGATTCCCGGTCGGGTCAGAAATTTTCAATGTGTTATTTTCACTTGAAATTTCTACTCGGGGTTGGAAATGTTGGAATCCTGTCTCAGATTGGACGGGACCGGTTGACTGGTAGAGAATGCTTCAAGCATTAAGTTCCGCCGGCTATACTGACACCTATGTATAGAAGAGTGTTAGGTATGTATGTATACTATTGAGGCTCTCATAACCGGGTGGATTTTGTTTCCGACATGTTGGCTACATTTTTTTCCTCCGTAATGAGGTGAAATCTAGGTCAATATGTTTAGAAGTATCAACCCTTGACAACCGACAACCCTTTCGTGAAAAATGACAATCGATACACAACGTGCTAAGTTTGTCTAGATTTTTGTGTCCATTTTTTCAGGACCAGGTAGGGCTATTCTCGTAATCAATCGCTTTTAAATATCACTTACTCGTAACGATAAGATTAAGACACGATCGCAAGCAGTCGTATTCACAAAACTATCGGAATCTAATCTTAAATCCTATCTTGAACTGGATCATTTTCATACTGATATTTCAAACATAACGAATTTTTAAGATATCTACTAGATATGTTGTTTTGTGAATACCAATCCGCCATTTTATGATTGTCAATCAAGATAAGAGCGTATTAAGACCGTCTCATACACTGTTATTTCAAAGGCTGGTTTATTGTGATCAATCAATCAATTCTCCCTTTTACACCCCACTCAGGGGCATAGGGAGGCAACAAGAGCTCTCCATTGCGCTCGATCTTGCGCAATGTTTATGACCTCCTCCCACACCATGTCCATGTCCCTCAGCTCTGCTTCGAAGGAGCGGAAGACAGTGTGAGAGGGTCTTCTTCGTCTTCGGGACCCTGATGGTAGGAATAACAGCGCTCTCCTCGGCCAACTGTCATTCGGCATCCTTAACACATGTCCCAGCCAAGTCCATCTCCTCCCCACAATGGTAGAGGTGGTGCGCCGGCGTATAGCGTCGTTCGTGATGTTCATTTCAAAGGCTGAGACTTTTTGTGCCTGGGCCTTGGTCAGGTGTCAGGACTCACACCCATATAAGAGAATGGGCAATAAATAAGTTGACCACCACTGCACTATGGTATCTACTCAAGCAATATAGGTGAGGACAATAATTAAGACAAACATATACGTGGATCCTTAAATACAATAAATTTAATTAGTCCTGAAAAATGGTCACAAGAATCTAGACATAATTAGAACGTTGTGCACCAACAATACCGGCAATAAAGATGAGACAATAACAAAAATGGATATAGTCATATCCTGGCGCCAAATACATGACAGCAGTCGCAGTCTTTAAACTCTTGTTCTCAATAATTTACAACTTTTATCTCTATATCTCATTAATAATTAATAATTATCTACTTGTTGTATAGGTACATGAGATTTTTCGACATGTCGAACATGTCGAGAATTCTCATGATTAGGGGTTTCGGAGACGTAAACATTACCACCTAATGGCGAAGATTGTTAACGTAAAGTGATCACACTAAGCTAGCCTTCGAAATAACAGTAGAAGACGGTCGTAAGCCCGTGGTCGTTTGTTCCATTTAAAAATCTAACATCAGTAATGAATTGTTAGAGTCATTAGTTATTCGAAAATAAATTACATATTTTGTACTATGCTATGTTTTGAGTTTCAAGTAAAGAAAATGGTCCCTTTCGACCGCTGAATGCATCTAGATCTTCCCCATATGCAGTGAACGGTTGCATCAATTATTATTATGCATGTAGTTATTGCTTTTAACCAGCTGACACCTCCACCGCAGATCCATTACGTAGTCGCACGTAGCTTCAGTAGCTACCACCGCGTAGACTGCAGAGGGCACTCGCACTACACCGATTCTAAAGACCGTGACAAGACAGATAACAATCCAAAGACGGTACAGTCTCTTCCAAACACACTCCGCGCTAGCACGTCTCCCGCGTAGACCGCAAAGAGCACACTCGTAGAATGGTACGCGCTCTTCAGTACCGTAGTACTGCGTGAAGTTCAACGCGGTTAAGACACAAACCTGAAAGAAACTTTTCTACTGTGTTTAATCGTGGTTTTTTTATTCATTTAAATTTGTTATAAGTGTTTTTTTTTGTTTGTTTAAATAACATTAAATATGTTTTTATTAAATTGTGCAAAGTGTTAATTTAAATTAAGACTGAATAGGAAAGTTTGTTAGAAGCTATTTTTTTAATTTGGCCGAACATTGCTTATTGTTTTGTTTTTTTTTTGTGGTGTGGTAGCAGATACAGCATAGAGCAGCAATGTGGCAGGCATTGAGCATGTGGAGTGAGGCGCACCACGGACACCCGAGGTGAGATCCTATCACAATATCCATTATCCGTCATAACTCCGTACAATGCAGTCATAAAGCCATTGATCTGGCGGTGATAACAGTAGGGTTGTCACTAACGAACAAAAATCGGAGACTTTAACGTCCATTTTTATGTGTGGAGGGGTTTCTTGATCTTTTGTGTAGTTTTTTACCCATTTTGCCGGGGTAGGCAGTTTTTCTCGACTTATTTAAATTGTCTTGATCCAGGGGGTTTGATAATTTAATGAAACAATTTAATCAATTAGTGTTTTTAGAGGATATATTTTGAACCATAAATGCTTAACCGGATCCCTTTATCATGTTACTAAACCAGATAACCGGAGTGACTTATTTGAAATAATAATAAATTTCACTTCTAGTTTTTTTATGCTAATAAAAGAAAAGTTTTCAATATGTGGTAGTTCTTCCTTAAATTTAGGAATATTCCAATCAGGATCGGCATCTCATCTTAAATTTTAGAGGGCAGGGTTGATTGGACCCTTAATGATCATTTTATTAATTTCACAAATAATGTTTTTTTTTTTTTTTTTGATATTTAACTATAATTGACTAAAATTTAAACACCTTGTGAAGAGTTTTACATTTAAGTAAACACCCATTTAAGATTACCTAATTAAAAAAAACCCTTAGCCTTCGTTAAGAATCTTTTTTTTTCTTTCGTTAGATACTCTGAAATACTATTTATTCCTACCAAAAAAATCACCGAGAAGGAAATCATAATTCATTCCCGCATTCCAGATAGGGAAACTCCGCTTCGAAATCAGTTGCTCCACGCCTCCTAATCACCTAATTTATAATAATTTCCTCGAGATTCCTCCATGACTTTTCTCCAATCTTTTCTTTTTACAGCGTTTGAAGACTGATGATCAACATCATAGAGTTTTATAATCAAACAAAACCTATCATGTATTCATTGCTTACAGTATTGTTCCGATTGACTAAATGTTGTACGATAGGCAGTGGCAGCCCTGCTCTCGCCTCCACTACAATATTAATTATTAATATCGTATGAATGAAATATTTAGAAAATATTAAAAATCTCACAGATTTCCCTTGAAACACGGTATTTTGATTGTTGGCTGTCTGTCTCACTGTCTGTTTGTTTGGTGTTCTGCGCGCGCGATCAATGTTGAACATTGTTCTGGTCTTGTTGCGCAACCACCACCACGGGGACTCCTTGTGGTTCACACCCGCGTCTTTGTGATTTCATGGTCTCTTCTGACTCCACTTTACATAGGCATGGTGTGATTAATTAATCAAATATGCCACTGCTAGTTTTTCTTTCTTCTTCTTTATTGTTACAACCATGCAAGAAGCATGAAAATCTCCGTTCATCCATTCTTCCCTGTCTCCCGCCAGCTTCTTCGGTTCCTGGTAGGTGATGCAACGCATGTGCCCTACCACATCTGTGGGGCTAGTACGAGTTTCATCGAAAGCTAATTAAACGCTAATAAGCGCTCATAAACGTGCAAGTAGTGTTCGAAAATCAAACAATCGAATCATTCGATTATTTTTGTATTGAAATTTTTCGAAACTCTTTCGATGATCGTTTCGATATTCGATCATTGAAAACTTATACTAGTGGTACTCGTCTACGGGGCAACGTCTGTTGTTTTTGCCCTCAATCATTCCAAACGTGTGATACTGATGTGTGACCTATTTATTTAGCACGTTGTATGCCAACTCTTTTTAGAAACTGATTCGATATTTTTTAAAATAGTACAAATATATTTTCAATAAATCAAAACTTTGTTTGTAAGCTTACCATAATTATTTACAATGTTTTATTTCGACACTTGATCAAACGAAATTTGCGAATAATAGAAAAACGGCTGGACCGATTTGGCAATTTTTTTTTATGTCGTGTAGGCTTTTATCAGGAGAAGGTTGTTAAAAAAAATAAGTTGCGTGGAAAATTAGATAATCAAAGAAAGCTTTACGTAGGCAACCATATTACAACTTTTTACCTAATTTTGAAATTTTTACAGAAACTGACAATTGTTAGATAGTTGGTGCGTTTGACAGAACGCGGATGGAATATACATGGTTTAAAACAGAACAGACGCATCGTTCAGAATCACATTGGTCAAATGATAATAGATCAAATGATCATAGAAATTAGAATTCAATATTCGTAGTTAGGAACACAGGTCAAAGTCTGTCGGGAAAGCTAGTTTTTATATAAACATGCAATTAGTATGACTATGTACGTACTCATTTTCCATAAACCACAAACTATTTGTATAAATATAATCTTTTACATATTTAATTACTTAATTAGAACTAATAAAATTAGTAAAATACACATTCCACTAAATGCAATGACCAAATGTAATTCTCATTTTCCTGAAATAATAAAACGTTTCATGCAGTTAAATTTTTATTTAAAAATATGTTGTTTAAACAAATAACGCCCTATCGAGCAGCAAATCTTGGCATTAAACAAACAGTGGTTTAAACTATTTATATATCCTTCCCGTTACTAAAGTATCATATTTCTCTAGTGTGTAATTACGAAATAATATCAGGTACTTCCGGACGAAATAAACGAATTATATGTCTTGCACTTGGGCCATATTATTATTATTATTACATGGAGCTATCTGCCAGATATCATGTATCCAGCGGATATCTCTGGCAATTCGGCTGTCAGTTCTTTGTCAGTTGATGACGTTTCTTGTCGCTTCTTTGAGGCTGCCAGAATCAGATATTTTTTTTATGATAATAAAATAAATGGATTAATGTTTTTATGTTTCCATAATACCCCCTATTCCAATTCAAATTAAGTACGCACTGAACTAAAATAAGAACGTTCCAATTTTAATTAGCCGGATTGGTATTCGAGAAATTTTAGAACGTTCCAATTTGTTCTTAATTAGACTATAGTTTGAAATTAGTTCATTTTAGTATTCGGATTTCGTATTTAAGTCAATTTTAGTGCGTTTATCTGTCAAAACGTTCCTAATCTTAGTGCACACCTAATTGTATGCGTCTAAAAAGATATCTGATGATATTTTTATGATAAACGTGTTTTTTTAACCAAATAATTATAAAACAAGTTTATTTTTATTAAAAATATTAAGCATTTCCCCCGAATTTATTATAATTAATACAAATAAAGTCCGTTTGTCAGCATCAACCAATAAGGCGCATGCTCGATCCATAGACAATTATAATTCAAAAAAATATTTATGGTGAACTAATATTGGTTTTTAGAACACGGCATAATTCCGAATACGAATTTTAGTTCCAGTGAACTTAATAATTCTAAATCATTTAGAACGTTCTTAATAAGAACGTTCCAAAATCCGAATAGGGGGTAATATTACTTATTTTGAATTGAATCGGATAACCTTCCTTCCTTCCCAGCCTGTATCAGTCCAGTTCAGGACATGGGCCTCTTCCAGACTCTTCCACGTTCCCCGATCTTATACAACCTGCATCCACTGCGAGCCAACCGTTGTTAAGATGTCTGTGGACGGCCAGGGTTTCTAATTGTAGTCGTAGGGCGCAGGCACAGGAGGCGTTTTGTCCTAAATGGCGATGGGCCGGCCATGTCGGTCGATTAGCGGATCGAATAACCGTCCATCTCTATTAAGTAGTAACCTAAACCAAACTCTACAACAAACAATCAAAACGAAAAAATGTTGGTAGCCTGAGGGTTACCAACAGGGTTGCCAGGTATTTTTCAAAAATATACCGAACCAGGTTCTCGCTTGCTATCCGAAAAGAGGAAAGTCTCCAAAAAATGTCATTCTCAAAATTTGTTATCTCCGAAAAGTAGAAGTTTCCACTAAAAAAAGGTCTATTTCAAAATTTGTTATCTCCGAAAAGTAGAAGTTTCCACTAAAAAAAGGTCTATTTCAAAATTTCCTACCCCAAGAAACTTGACAGTTTTTCTCTTAAAAAAGTCATTCTCTAAATTTACTGTCCGGAAAATTATGAATTCACTACAAAAAATGACAAAATCATTCCGAAAATAAAAATACCGAACACTATATAGTTCGGTATTTTTTCCATACCGAACATGGAGCAAAAATACCGAACAGTTCGGTAAAATACCGAACACCTGGCAGCTAAAACATATAAAATTGTACGAAAAAACCGAGTTGAGACTATGTTTAACTAGCTTTCCCGACAGACGTTGTCCTATGATGTAACTATGAATATTGATTTTGAATTTAAAAGAATGACAAAAATGACTTTAACCAATGTCATTCCGACCGATACATCTGTTTTAAACCACATTATTTGACATCCGAATTCTGTCAATCGCCATAACAATCAAACAACTGAGAGATAGTGTCAAACAGCAATTTGATTTCAAAATTAGATTTATTCAATTTTAGCGTTGGAATTTAAAAAAATGCGCTTCTATGTTAACAAGTAGAAAAAGCTTGAGAAAAAATACCATCTAAAAATTTGCGTGCCAACTGTAAAATTATATTGTATATTATTTGCTGTCAATTTTTTTAGTTATTCGTTTGTTATCCGGGGCGGAGGTGAATCAAATAAACCAAGCATCTCAAAATCTTTTCAGCCGATCTCGAATTCTTAAGTGTTCGAAATAACCCGACATTCTTTAAAATCTTTGGATATAGTAAGAATTAATAATCAAAAGAAAACATTTTCATAAAAATGATCATGAACTTTGTACATATCAGTGCAGGTGAAACAAATCATTCATCAATATCCCATGTGAAAGATCATTTTTGGATAATATAGAAATAACGGAAGTGAATTCTGTCAATGGTCCGTACGCAACATACCAGCAACAAAAATAATGAAAGAGCAATTCTGTGTCATTAACAGATTCGTTATATAACGATTTCACAAGAATAATGGTCGGTGGCTTATCGCTGGCTGATCTGGTGTGGCTTTGCTGAGGCCAGCCATCGTGTGACATTGCTCCACTTCCAAACAGAACTTCTGTCGAACCGCGATGAGTGATATGTAACGCGTTACACGTATGAGAGCTGGCGGCTCCCTTGCTAGAGGAAGTACAGGAAGTTACTTTACGTAATGGCCTTAGTAATATTAGAACCTCTCTTAATGACTATTCATCTAAAGTGGTTGGTGGTCTAGCGGTTACCACGCCGGCTTTCGTAGTGTTTCGTGCGGTGGTCGTGGTTCGATCCCAGGTGCCGACCATCTTCCTCTTTCACGAGACAAGCTTCATGTAGCTTACTGTGAAAGAGTCAAGGAGTGTATTTGTGTTCACTTTGAGTGGCAAAGAACAGAGTGCATGATGGCTTATCCAATTAGCGCGTTGTTGGGCAACTCTTTCATACTACCTCGCATCAAGCCTGTCCGTAGGTGACCAATACGCAGCAAACCCGACCCGCACGAAACCAACCCTCTACTAGTCTGATCGAAGCAACCAAACCAAAAAGTCGGCCCCACACAAATCAAGCCCACCGCGGACCCTCCAAACCATCCCGCAATACGGGAGGAGCACTATAAGGAGCATGGGGAAGCACAAGAGCTCTATTGCGCTGGATCATGCGCCTTTAGAACACCGTCAGCCTGAACCTCCCCTGATGGGACCCAGACGTTCGAGGCTTGTGATTTGTGCCTTTGCTGACCGGCTGAGGTTTAAGGACGTGGGATGGTCAACCTCAAGATCTCGATCTGATTTTTCGATTTCCTGCCTCTTACAGGATGCTCGTTCTTATTTCTCATTACAGGTCTAAGTGCACCACCAACCCTTCTACCTGCCAGTTTCCTTCTTTCAATCTCCTTTACATACTTTCCATCTCTGTTAAATATACTTCCTAAATTGACACATTCATCCACTTGTTCCACGTTCACATCTTTTTGACCCACAATGCAATCCTGATTCCGATGTATGGGAGTGAAACTTGGACATGGACGAAAAATCTGGAAGTAGGAACAAATGCTGTGGAAATGAGATCACTGCGTAGGATATGCGGAAAGAGACTGATTGATAAGGTGAGGAATGATAGGTAGAAGATAGAAGAGAAAGGAATGTGGAGTGGATGTTAGCATAGTGTCTAGAATGAAAGTGGATAAAGAAAAAAGGTTTAGACATGTAAAGAAAATGAACGAAGAGAGAATGACTAAAAGGATTATAAATCTGAAAGAATGGGTGCACGCAGACGAGGCCGTCCTCGAATGACATGGTCCGACCATATCGGTCAGGAGCAAAAGGAATAGAAGAGCATGTATGCGGAATTTCATGCGTTTGGAGGAAGCGAAAGAGGTTTACTTGGATAGGAAAGAATGGAAGTCCGTACTCTCTGCCTACCCCCTTCGGGAAACGGCGTGATGGGTAAAAAAAGGATGCTTGAAAAACAGCGACTAAAGAGCGGAGGTGCTATTCTTAGCCGGCAACCAACATTACAACCAACAAAAATTGATGTTAACTTATTAAGATCAATGGGAACATTATTTCTCAGACAATGTGTTCGAGTTTGGGGCGTGTTATTTTGACTTAATGTCTCTATTGTGAGTGGTAGCTACCTTCCTAAAGGTATCTGCACACCGTTGTGCAACACATTGGTGGTGATTGGTGAGACGGAGCTGATTAATTAGTCGGCCTGCTGGCGGGTGATTAGCGACAAAAACACGCGTTCTCATGTCAACAGAACTACCTCATGTAATAACTATGATGTCTTGTACCTTACGGTATTACTATAAGACTTGACAAATTATTATGTCATAAGAGCCGATTAGAGACATTTTGGTGTTATATCATGTCTTTGTGTTTTGTTAAAATTTCTGGTTGGTTTTGTTTTTTAATCATTTTCATTGAGTGGTTGAAGTGATGGGTAAAGCTGCAGATCCATCTTACAACCATCGTCAGTCATCCATTTACACAATAATTACCTATCAACATATTGTGATTTGGTTATCTTTATTTATGAGAATGGAGCCCTATTTCACTTGGTCACGGAATCACACGACAAAATAAACTTTTCAATTTCTATTTTTGAAATTTCATTAGGGTTCGACACCTGTCAAATGTTGATAATAGTTTGTGTGATTGTCCGAATGCAACCTGTAAACATAGATTAAAACAGATTCATCAGTCAGAATTATATTTTTAAATAGGAAATTAATATTTTCTCCATGTATTAGGAAACAATCTCAACATACAATGAGTCTATCGGATCTTGGACAACAGAGCAGCTGTGGGCTTACAACCACCTAGGCCAGGTTAGAAGCGCTTTTTTACTCCTAGGAAACATTCGCTGTTCATTTTGTTTAAACTTGTACATCTACGTCGAGAGGGGAAATATTCCAAATTTTCGCAATTTTTGAGGCTAGTTACATCTAATGGTAGATTGATACAATACTTGGAGTTATGAAAATGAGATTCTTTCCCGATACATTGGTTTGATTAGGTACTTATATTACTAGGAAAGCCAGACTTCAATTTGTGAAGATATACACAAGATGTGCGAACTGTGCGATCTGGAGTACGCGGACGACCTAGCGTTGTTCAGTACGATAGTGGAGGAATTACAGCGCAGTGTTTCAAGACTCTGCGACGAAACAGCACGCCTCGGCCTTCGAGTCAATGCCAGTAAGACGGAGCTCATGGCGAGTAATGCCTGCCCCGATAAACAGCTACCGATAACCATCGATGGTCACCAGGTCTCCCGGGTGGATAAATTTAAGTACCTGGGAGCAACCATTACCACCACTGGTGACCTCGGGGCTGAGCTCCCGATACGTATCGGTATGGCAAGTGGCTCCTTCAACAACATGGAAGGCGTCGGCGTTTAGTGTCGAGACGAAATGTAAACTGTTTGATGCGTGTGTGTTGCCCATTCTTCTCTATGGGTGTGAGTCCTACCCGATGGTACCACCGCATCACGAACGACGCTATACGTCGGCGCACCCCCGTCACTTCCACCATTACGGAGAGGAGATAATAATAATAATATAACACTTTATTGGGTAAAAATATACATAATTAACCAAAATTGGCGGGCTTATTGCCTAGGGCAATTTCTTCCAACCAACCTATATATAGGAGATGGGCATGGCTGGGACATGTGTTGAGGATGCCGAATGACAGTTGGCCGAGGAGAGCGCTGTTTTTCCTCCCATCAGGGTCTCGAAGACGTGGAAGACCCTCTCATACCGTGTTCCGTTCCTTCGAGGCAGAGCTGAGGGAAATGGACTTGGTGTGGGAGGAGGTCATGAGCATTGCGCAAGATCGAGCGCAATGGAGGGCTCTTGTTGCCTCCCTATGCTCCTGAGTGGAGTTCAAAGGGAGTTTTGATTTTTTG
Source organism: Mystacides longicornis (assembly GCA_963576905.1). NCBI lineage: Eukaryota > Metazoa > Arthropoda > Insecta > Trichoptera > Leptoceridae > Mystacides > Mystacides longicornis. The sequence goes on from OY756437.1 coordinate 26,762,159, forward strand.
ATTGATACACAAGATACATAAATGAATTTTTCACTATACAAATTCGAATTCAATATTCATAGTAGGACAACTTCTGTCGGGCCAGCGAGTGTTTTATAAATGTCATGTAATTTTTGTTGCTGCAAAACTATTGATAATTTTTAATGTGACTATTATTTTGATTTTTGTTTTTAATTTTCGGTTAGTACATACATTTATTTATTTATCGTATGGTTTTTTTTACAACACATCTTAAAATCTAGACATTTTTTTTTTTTTTTAAATGAATCTGTGCTCACTCGAAGTGAACACAAATACACTTTCGACATCTTTCACAGTAAGCAAATGCTTGTGTCGTGAAAGCGGAAAATGGTCGACACGGCCGGGATTCGAACCCACGACCTCCGCACGAAACAGTGCGAAAGCCGATGTCGTAACCGCTGGTCTATCAACCACCTCAAAGACATAAAACAGTACCTACCTAATAATATAGCACAGATATCTGATTGTCAAAGGTTAAGGATAAGATAAGATTGTTAGGGTTTTTACATAAATTAATAAATATCTCATTGAATATAATATCAAATATTTCAATTACCTGGGGAGTATTGTAGTAAATGGCAAGGCAATTATGGACGATGAGATTAAAAATAGACCAAGTGCTGCATCTCGCGCAATCAGGAAGCTTAGGGGGAGGAAGCTTAGGGAATAATCACGATCTCACAATAGGTACAAAGGTGGCTATATATAGAGTTGTAGGTAATCATCTCAACCCCTACGTATTGCTGTGAAACATGGGTGAATTATAGGCACTACACCATCTGAGGCAATTACTCCGAATACATTGGTCTCATTAAGTTTCAAACATTGAAGTTCTAAGGAGAACCAACAGCTGTTGTACCATAGACACTCTAATGACGCGTGCTCAATTGCGTTGGTCCGGACACGTGCTTTGAATGGAAGACAACAGACTTCCCAAAAACATCCTCTACGGTGAATTACAAAGAGGAAAAAGAAAGCACGGAGGACAGCGCAAAATATACAAGGACAACCTGTATACAGCTTTAAAGAGTGTCAACTGACAGACGGACTGGCAACAGTTGGCGACCAACAGGACGGAATGGAGGAGAATCGTTGCTGCAAGTCAAGGTACCGAGCTGCAGAGAAGACGAGGTCCGGCCGAGGGGGCTGAATATCCAATCCATGCCCTGAGTGTGACAGAATCTGTCTATCAAGAAATGTACTAGATGGCAGAGAAAACAAATATAACCCTTTTTGTGCTCCTCATGGTCGTATTCACGGGCAATGGAAATAAATATTGAATGAAAAACCATTTAGCTTCGTGAATGAGCTGTAACACTGACAATAGAAACATTTGAACAATGTGTTGATTTGAAATTTAAGAGCGGTAGATATGCAAGATGGCATTTCAAAGTGAATTTGCAACACATCCTAAGATAAAGTAGAACATAGATGGATCAGAGAGATGCCTCACACGCTACACACATTGTGCATTGCAAAAGGTTCGGCTGTCCGCATTTGCATACGACTCGCTGACCCTGGTGATTGGCTGCGAACAATGGCGGATGAGGCAACCAGCTCAACTGGAGTGGAATTCACTTTTCGGAAATGAAAAAAAAACGCCTGATACGTAGAATGGACCAATATTGCGTAGTGATGGAGAAGAGGAAGAAGAAACGCTATTTGTTCATATTTTGGGGGCTGTACCAGGCTATTTCGAAAATTGAAATTGGAACAGAGATTTGCCAACACACTCTCAATGCGCTTTTGAAAGATTGATTATTCTAAGCCATTTTCTCTGTGGATTTTTTTTATTTTCTAACAAAATATTAACTCGTTATCAAAAGTTTTTTTGACAGATTAGAAAAAATCTGGTCTGGTACCTAGTTGAAAAGTGTGCTATTTGTTCACCAATTATTGAGTTTTTTTTTTGGATTGATCGTAAAAAGAGGAAGATGGTCGGCACCGTGTATCGAACTCACGGCATCCAGGGTAAAAAATCAGCGACTGAATCTCTTAGTCAACTAACCACGTTAAAAAGACTACCAAACAAATATTTAAAACGAGTTTTTTTCGAAGGGTAGTAAATTTGATAGTCAGACCCAATTCTCTATCAGACACGCTAAAATTTAGCATCAACTAAAATTTTGAATTTCGCGGGCAATTCCATATGATTTCAACCAATGAGCGATATTCCTTAAGAAATCGAACAAAGTGAATATAGCTGCAAGAAATTTCAAACGAATTATGTATTTCCCCGTGTCAAAATTATTATCATGGCCGCCAAATTTTCTTTTTCTCAAACATATTAATTTTGAAATATAACCACTATTTGCGTGTTTTTATGACGAAAATAAGAACAAAATAATATTTTTATCGATAAATTATTTTGTTTTGATTGTTGTTTTAAAAGAGTGGTGTCTGAAAAAAAATTGAAACAATTTTGACATAATATAAGTGGTTCCTCTAAAATTTTAGCTGGTCATTCTGAGGTGCCGCTTAAATTGATCGAATAGCGGGCGGGAATTAACTGAAACGGTCTGTTCTAATTGACTTTTTTCGTGTATTTTTGTCGGACTTTAGCGGATCTGATAGAGAATCGGGGTGAAAGAGATTTACATTAAGCCTTGGCAATCACATGATCAAAGACCTTACTAGCGACATGAATTAGTTCCCTGATAGTTTGGATTCCAGTCCACACCCAATGGTATAATATTATTTAATAAAAAAAATCAATTGGTGAAACAAATGAAGAACGGTTTATATTCAAGCATTTTCCAAGACAAGTATTCACGTCGAATTAAGTTTGAGAAGCCATCAATATTTTGATGTAGCTGGCTCAACGCTTAATCTGGCTCACATCCGTATAAAATAACACTTCTAATTTATTTATAAATACGCGATATTCAGTTTAATAAAACCACAATTCATTCGTTCACAATACTAATATATAAAGAGGAAAGATTTGATTTTTTGTTTGTTTGTTTGTTTGCATCGAATAGGCTCCAAAACTACTGAACCGATTTGAAAAATTCTTTCACTTTTGGGAAACTACATTATCCCCGATGAACATAGGCTATATTGAATTTGCAAAAAAATTGGGTAAACAACGAAAACTCCAATAATGTAACCCAAGGTGTAAAAAATTTACCTAATATATTATTTTTATCGCGAACGCTGTGAAAACTAATGATGATAGAATAAAATAATGTAGCACAATTTTGTAGAAGATATAATAATTTACAAAAAGTATCGAACAACATATGTCTAACTATTATAGTTATGCCACAATAAGTGTTTTTTTATTTTGAAAAATTTAAATTTTAAATGTCACCTGTAGAAAAGGCTTTTTATTGGTATCTTCGTATTACTCCTTATTAAATTAAAATGGTTCATAATCAAGTCTGCTTTAATATATTTGTACAACTTTTTGAATTATTCAATTCGGACATTCCATTCGAAAGTTATCACGAGTTTAAAAATGTGAGTATTGGAAAAAAAGCATAGTCTCATCATCTCAACTTATCCGATGTAGAGTGCGTACGGGAGCGGGGAGGGGACTGAGGGGAATCATGTCGAGTTTAGTAGAAATACCGCGCAAAGTAGTCACGGTGGTAAAGTGACGTGACACGATACATTGCAATGCAATTATTCCAGATTAACATATTATGCTATAAAATATTTTGAAAAAGTTAGGGATCTGTATGAAAACTAAATTATTTTTAAGTATCTATCTACCCCTGCGAAGCTGGGGCGGACCTCTAGTTATAAATATTTTGATAACAAACATTTCCTATGAGACCCCGGTTACGGGTCTAGGAAGGCATAGCCATGCTTACCACAGTGACACGGTCATATTATTATTGTGACAAGCGCCATTTCCCCCTTTTCCTGTTGTGTTAAATGAAGTTCTTCGGGCTTTTTTAAAATAACTTTTAATTCAAATTATCAATCTCGAATATAAAAGAAGGGCGGGTTAGTGCGAACACTTATAAACCGAGATCGACTGAACAGATTCTTCCGTAGTTTGATTTATTGGATTCTTCTCCGCTCCGGATAACAGAATAACTAATAAAAAGTTGAAAATGGATAAGAATATACATAATAAGAAGTTAGTATGGAACGGATTTCCTGCGACGCCAACACCATCTTTGAAAAATTCTATAACAACAAAATTATTTTTTACCTACGCAGATTTTTTATGGAATTTTTTCGATATTCGATATATACCTAAGGACGACAGGACAACGTCTGTCGGGAAAGCTAGTTAAGGATAAAAAATGCGACAAGTAGATATTTAATGAGATGTAGATAGAAAATTGGAAATTATTGAGAACAAGAGAGCAACAGAGAGAACAAGATATTACATTTACTGATATTGATCCACTACAATGGCATACGATCTATGTTAAAAAAGCTGTAGAGATAATAATAATAATAAGATAATTTTTAGACTGATAAGGTTATTCAACTTTCAAATTTAGAATCTTCGAACCCATCATATCAATGTGATGTAAGATTTGCCTGCTTGTTGAGAAGGAAACTATTGAGTCGAACTGCCAATACGGAGGTTTCCATCGAACATGTGGCAACACTATCGCCACCTCCCGCAATGGCCACTGTTGCCACACTCGTATGGAGAGCCTCCGAGTGTGGAAACGTGGTGCGCTGCTGGTACCAGCGTGTATCTGCTGCTTTCAAAACAACCTTCGGATTGCCAAAGTTCTACCATTCTTAATTATAGGGAAATAATTGTTAAACTCTTCTTCAAACTTTACAGTACATATTGTAAGATTAAAAAGCACGGTTATAACAGTTATGGGTTGTCAGCCATCCCCCTGAATGTAGGCCTCTCCTAAAGTTTTCCACCTTTTTCTATTGCGCTGCTCGCGACCATGCAGTCTCTCCCCGCAACCCGAATCACACTATCATCCACTCATCTTTTTAGGGTCTTCCAATTATTGGCCTCTTATTCTTATAAGGTGGCCATTCTAAAATTCTGGGTGCCCATCTTGCATTTCCCTGCCTCGCCACATGTCCATTGCCATTTTTGTTTATTTTTTTTGTGGGTTGTGGACAATGAAATGCCACCAAGTTGGTTCATCTTGGACAACCTTTCTTAGTCATAGAATCTGCCATTGTAGCAAAGCAATCATGAATTTTCAAGCACAACCCTTCTAATGTCGTTTGTCCATCTAGCGTATATCCTCCCGGCATCTTTATTAATTCATTTGTTTTTTTGTGGCCATTCAATTGCTTTTTTTGCCACAAGGTCTGCCCATCCCCATTCCCCATTATACAACCCTTTAATTTAGAAATTCTTATCTCAGCAAAGGTGCTATAGCCAACCTTGCATAAAGATTAATACCTTTCATTCACATATCACGGTCCACCCAGCCAGAAGTTCTAGCTTTGACGACACTCCCTTTTACCCATCACAGGTACGGCAGGCGGTATTCTCCCCTCATGTGTATCTTTTTACTATTTGCTTTCTCTCAATTAGATTTTTATTGGTCGAAATCAATGTTACGATTTCGACCAATAAAAACGCAAATCAATGAAGGGTATATGTCAATGAAGGGTCTGTGATGAGCGAATGTTAGCCACCTTGAATGCCGCAAAAAAGTTTCAAAATTGTCACGTTTTTGACCATTCTCTCCAGCATTAGAGTACCTACGTATTTTCGAAATCACTAAAATCTGTAAGCAAATTTTTCAGCAACGAGAGACGACTTACGACAATTCGAATATCATTACAAAGTCGGGTGCTTTTGCTAACCTCTTCAATTCTTAAAATTAAATTTAGAAACAGCAACGTTTCATTATAAGCAGAGAAACTAGTGCACAACGCAATCCTGTTACCATCAATGATGTATGAGTGTGAAACTTGGACATGGACGAAAAAAAGAAGAATGTAGTAGAAATGCAGAAAAGATGAAAACACTACGAAGAACAGGTGGAAAAACATTATGGGATATGGAAAGGAATGAAAATATTAGGAAGGAATGTGCTATGGAAAAGTAAGTGTTGTGACAATAAGTTGAGATGGTTTGGGCATGTGGAAAGAATGGATGCAAACAGGATGACAAAGAGAGAGGTTGTATGAGAAATTCTTATGTCCGTGGAAGAAGCGAAAGAAGTATGCTTGGATAGAAAAGAGTGGAGGTCCGCGTTCTCTCTGCCTACTCCGTACGGGACACGGCGTGATCGGTAAAAAGAAATGTTAAAAAAAATACCAAATTAAGCGGAGTAGCCGTTAAAATGATTGATCTCATTTCCTAAGTGTTAATTATTGTTACGTTGAGTGTGAAGTGTGGTGGACTGACGTAACAAGGCGCGTGGCGCTCTGCAATCACATGGGCCGGTGGCGACCATAGCGGCCACTGGGCCATTCGCCACGGACCATAAACACTTTTATTTTCATTACTAACGTGGAAAGTTCTACGCAGTAAGATCCTTATCTCACTCGCCCGTCACACTTAACTTGCCCTCGAGAATGTTGCCTGTGGTCAAGTACTACTTTTGGTACAAAAATGCCTAATGTTACGTCTATGATTTAACATATATGTATATTGATTCAGAAATATGTTTTCTTTTACCTTCCACCTGAGATCAAGTTATTTTGTAGTAATGAATGAGAGATCCTCTATTTAAGTAGATATTTTATGACAATACTAGCTTTCCCGACAGACGTTGTCCAGTGATATAACTATGAATATTGAATTCGAATTTAAAAGAATGATAAAAATGACTTTTGACCAATGTCATTCCGACTGATGCATCCGTTTCAAAACGCATATTTTCCATCCGAATTCCGTCAATCGCCATAACAATCAAACAACTGACGATGACGGTTTGTGGCAAACGACAATTTGATTTCAGAATAAGATTTGTTCACTCTTCGCATTTAAATTTATAAAAAAAATTGCTTCATTTTTAACAAATGGAAAACATTTTTAAAAAATCCAGAAAAAATCGTCGTGCCAATATTTTTAATGTCAATTTTGTCAGGTAAATAGAAATTGTGTTTCTATAGATTTTTTTCACAGATGACGTGGTTTTATCGAAATTTCCATACTTACTTTAATATTATATTTTATATTATTTGCTATCCATTTTTCCATTTTTTATTAGTTATTCTGT